>CAJVPJ010000072.1:0-48948 GCA_910592205.1 Paraglomus occultum
AAGCAGTTGAAGAATTGAATGATAGTCAGCAAGACAACGTTCAAATCGACGACAAAGCAGTTGAAGAATTGAATGATAGTCAGCAAGACAACGTTCAAATCGACGACAAAGCAGTTGAAGAATTGAATGATGATCAGCAAGACAACGTTCAAATCGACGACAAAGCAGTTGAAGAATTGAATGATGATCAGCAAGCCAATGTTCAAATCGACGACAAAGCAGTTGAAGAATTTAATGATACTCACAACGACATGTTGAAGGAAGTTGTTAAAGGACAACCAGAAGAAGAGGTGCATATCGACGGCAAATCGAACGAAACAATAAAAAGTGACGAGTCAAACGTCATCAAAAACGTCACCAATGAAAGCATAAAAGATGGCAAGTCGGACGAAATTGTTAATGATGACAAATCAAGCGACGCCATTCACAAAAGCAAGTTGCACGAGGCCATTGAAAATAAGTCAGACGAAGTCTTTGAGAATAAACAGTCGATCGAGGCTACTAATAATGATAAGTCGAACATAGCCAGAAACGATAAAAAGTCAAGCGTAGTGATTGACGACGACGAGTTGATTGCAGCTATTAATAACTTCAAGCAGAAAAACGTCAAAATAGAGACAAAGCCAGAGTCTCAATTACCGAGACCACAGCGGAGAATATCCTCGTCCTTTATGGATTTCAGACCTGAGAGCCGGACAGCTCTGCAATTCCAGAGACATCAAGAAAAGCTTCAAGAAAAACTCATGGCTAAACCGAGCAACTCATCGGATGATCAAACGGAAAAGAAATCTCCGGAGCAACTAGCGTATGAAAAGAAAATGCAAGAAAGGCTGCTCAGGAGGCAGCAACTGCTTCAATTGTGGCAAGAACCACCCCGTCCCCAAATTCAACTGCGCCCACTTTTGCTTTTGCAACAACAATCAACTGAACATCTTCAATTTCCTCGCCGCGATAAATCTCAGACGCCACCTCAAACGCCACCTCAAGAGATTCCTCAACCGCAAGTTCCCAACAAACTCGACACTCAAAGTCAAATACCAGATTCAAATTCGGAAAAGCCCACGCCGATGCAACAGTCATATCCAAAATCACAGCTACCAGTGACTCATGGAAGAGCGAAAAGCCTTTCGGAGGGGTTGAAACATCAACAAACAAATTATGAAAGCGCGGTCGCTGATAATGGTGACGCGAATTCAGATTCAACGCAGCAGGCGTTTAACGAGACTTGGCATAATTCTGCAACTCGTCGACGTGGAAGTGAACGTCTGTTTGTGAAAAGGCCTAGTGTAAGCAGTATTCCTGTTCCTTCTGCATCTGCTAAAAGCGATTCATCTAAATCATAGACTCATCATCAGCATAGCATAGTGTACTATTAATGAAATCATAATTACATTTGTATCGAATAGCATAATTTAAAGTCATTTAATATTTATTTTCTCTTTCTTGTAATTTCTGATTCTTTTTTTTCTATGATATATTTTTGTAATTATTTTAACTTGTTAGATACGATGTAGAGTTGCACATCATTAAATGGAAAATAATAAAATAGTTCACTCTACAGATAGCATCAACTATCCTTTCTTGTTATATAAATAATAAACGAGTAAAGATACTTAAATGAAATGTCCTTGAAATACATGACAAAGATAGATACTATTCGCTTTGGGGAAGCGCTTTCGGTTGGATGGCTTGCATTCTTCATCTTGAACAATGTTATCGCGTCCGTAATGATCGGTGGATGAGAGAAGAGCCATGATGTTTGAGTCAAAGATTCGAGTTTGGAAAACTACACCAATATGATCATTGTTAAAGATTGACAGGTATCACACCATATGTCGTCATTTAGAAAATAAAAAACGGTATACGACCACCATTAATTCATAAACGACTGGGTTAGAAGAAAATCGAAATGAAATGCAATTTGTCGTTTATTAATTTGTACACAGCAAATATCGAAGGTCTCATACGAAGGAGAAATTGGAACGAGTTTAAACAACTCTGATGCAAAGAGAGAACTTCACAATACTAACTATCCGAAATGTGCAGTACCATCGGAACATCTATACTGGAGAACACCAGGTCCAATACTTTAAATTGCTAGCATCTTGGGTAGAAAACGAGAAGGGAGATTACAGGAAGATGGCAATTGAGCAATAGGGATTGGATACAAACCATACTTATATTCAATCCAATCATCAGCTAGCTCTGTTATATCCAATAGAAAACATTAAATATATCCTCTCACTTGAACCTTGCCTTCAATTAATCCTAAATGGTATATAAACAATAGAAAGGATATATAATCTATCGCATAAGATTAGGAGATAACATCTCCGAATACTTATATTCACTTCGATTAAATACAAAGGTTGATAATCACGAATATAAGAAAGAATCAATCGATGACATCGATCACATAATGTAAAATAAACTTGAAACTAGTACTAGAGCTCAATCTTTCAAACATTCTAATTCATCAAATTGAGCAACGCAATCATATCTATATGCGACAAAACGTGAGTAACCACCTGTTGGTTACGTGATAAATTCAATGATCACGAGCGTTTCAGTTCCCGACATATATTTTTATCCTTACCCTTGATAGCAGACTGACTCCCGACCATAAAACCATTTATTCATGTTATAAGACCGTGGGAAATGTTCAGAAGTACGTGTTGAGTAGGGGGTTTCTGGTACATTTCCCTCTTATGCACTATTAATATTCCGGCTGTCACGTATTTCGCTTTCAAGCAAAATATCAAAAGATGTATGACTTGTGATTGTTTCATCGTGATCTGATACTAAAAATAGACTAGCTCTGTAGCCGTTGTATGTTCTATTTATCACAAACTGTCAATGCTTAATGCTTCTGTTTACCGCAGATGTTTATGGTTACACGGCAAGAATAAAATAAAGCGAGGTTTCCTTTCCCATCAGGGAGACGAATGTTATTGTCAGCCTTTTTCTTTGTGGGGAAAATATGTGAGAGATTATTACCGGGTTATTGCGAATAGTCCCATCGCTTGACGAACTATCTGCTGTGGAGAGTTAGATATAAACATGGGATTGATTGGATAAGTTAGAATTGCTCATCATGATGTTTCGAAAAACCAATAACACAAATACCCAAAATTATGTAGTCACACCTGAGATAACCCTGTAATAAAATATTAATATATATAAATAAACTTTCATGTAATCTCTTGCTTACCCATATTTAAAAGTATTAAATTGACTGGACCTTTGCCAATTATTGATTAATGGGTGAACAAATGAACTTTGTGTCAGCAAATTCCATGATTTGCCTACACTAACACTGCTTGATTGACCTATAGTGCTTATGGGTTGATGGGTTTAGGGTTGCCATTGCTTACACATATTGTCAATAAACTCTGCCAGTCACTGAAACTAACGAATGGGGTTAGAGAATAGCATTTGACCAACTAATGGTTTAGGTTATCAGAATCAGCTCCCGCAAAAATGCCGTTTAAGAATTTTGCCTGTGGATGAGCTTTTATTATTAAGCCTGTCAAAATCAGAATCATCAACGTTTTCGCAAATTTGCTTGATAAACAGTTTTTGTATACCTCTTTCCTTCCAAACTCGCAGCGAAGATACATAAAAAAATCCTAAAACTGAAATCGCTTTGTTTGATATGGATTTCGTTGTGTTTTACTAAGTCCAATATCCGAACGACTTTATTATATATCTTTCCTTGTTTACAGACGCGTAATGCTACTATCTTTCCGATGATAATGAGTCACGAGATTTAAGATGTGTGCTGCGCAGCGGAGACGTATACAAGCATCTTCGGGATTGGTTTTGTGGGAGGAATTTTTCGGTAAAGTGATTTCATTTTCCTTTAGACAGTAACAAAAACATAATAAGCTGTTTCTGCAAACACAGCAATGCAATATTGCTAATGAATTGGTTTGGATAGCCATGTCTAATAACATCCGTGACATCCTCACAAACAACGTCTCAATAACAAGATTGAGTATCCAGACTTCATTAGCAGAAAAGGAGATCAACTCTTACTGACAATAAAAGAATGGTTTGCGTCTTGGTGATCGAACGTTTCCTGAATACTAATACTATGTTGTTGTGAAAGTACAAACGATTATATTACAAGCATATAAGTATATCGCTAGTAACAGGCTTCAGTACGACATTTATATATTTCGGAAAAAAAACAAACGCTTGTCTTCAATCGGTGCTAA
Source organism: Paraglomus occultum (assembly GCA_910592205.1). Lineage (NCBI taxonomy): Eukaryota > Fungi > Glomeromycota > Glomeromycetes > Paraglomerales > Paraglomeraceae > Paraglomus > Paraglomus occultum. The sequence continues at coordinate 4,221 of CAJVPJ010000072.1, forward strand.
AAGCCATACGCTTACCTTGGGAAGCGGGCAAAAGAACAACCTTCTAACGATATTGCCGGCAAATCATTGGAAGGCAATATAACCGTTACTATTACCAGAAAGCAGGAACGGAATGCTTATAATGCACTACTTGAAATACACAGACGCAATGTTTATCATAATGCTATTGAAAAGAAGAATGACAAGGCGACAAACGACACGTCTCCATCCCAAGAATACTTGTTCGCAATGATTTATATTATTGCAGTAAAACGACAGCTTTATTATTACATTTACGATAAGGCACACATGACTTGTGCGCAAACAACACGCCAATACGCACATAATCGCAATACACTGCTAGTTTGCTTCGATACTGTTAAAGTTTATTATTTACGTGACATTTTCATGAGTGCTTGTTTAAGAGAGGATACGGTATAAGAGACAGTTTATGCGAAAACGCAACGTTGATGCAACTGTTTTGCAAAAAAAAAAATTCGTTGTGGAAAACAATTCAATTAGATTTCTCTGTTCATGTCATGGCAGCTGTTCGCGCACGCACAAGGTCGATAGAAAAAGGTGAGGTTTCTTATTTTTCCAATGATGGATGGAATTAACTTTTTCTTCTTTTTTAACAAATCTGAGGGGGGTTTTAAAATGCAGTGTTACTGTTAAGATGTTGCGGGAATGCGGAGAGAAAGACTGGTTCCGTTGCATTACAGAGTGTGGGAAACAAATGGTAACGCAACATTTTAGCATTTTTCCCCCTCTCGAATTCATGCCTATTGTTCGAATATTGAATAAATTGCAAACCGCTGGTCATACGCGTGTAAACGTGGCTTGGATATAATAATGCTTAATCGAGTTAGGTTGCGTTAATCAATACATTACAGCATTGTATATGTAGTTAATTTAGTGGTGAACAATGTGACGTCAAGTACCGGGGCATACTACCTGGGTCCAATTAATAAATACTATTTTTATACATATTAATATCGGACTTTTAATAATCGGTTCATATTCCGGGACCCATGCCAGTGCCATCATCGATGTGTGTCATGTAATGGTCTGCATAAACGATGAATAGGTTTTGAAGAGGGTATAATAAGTATACTGTACATGAAGCAAGCGTACGATGATGGCATTTGGTTTGAGCAGTAGTAGCGATAGTAGTAAATAGACAGATGAACAATTAAACGTATTATAAAAATGCAATCATTCAATCAACAAATTGCGATATCATTGTAATTATTAATATGTTTATTTATAAATTCTTCAAAGTTTGTCTCCCTTCTTCCACAATATGTCAATTATATGGAAAACAGATGTAGCATGTCGATTATAATAATCAAGGCAGAATAACAACCTACAAAATATCTTGAGTTATTATGATGATTCTCACACTTCAGCAATGGGAAATGCTTAACCGATAGCTACCTTGGCATTTTCTTTATAGACCCCGATACTGCTATCGATCATGCCTTCGTCTATGTCATCAACTTGACGACCCCTAAACAACGCAAGTTAAACAAACCACAATTACAATTGCATTCAATGAATTTAATCACATAATACAATGATGCTGTACTCACCAATTACCCTTCCCAGCGCCGCCCTTCTTTACATGACTTGGGTCGGTTGGAAGAGCTTTCCTACAAAAATTCACCAGATTGAGTTGAATATTTCTTTTCACAAATTACCATACTAATCACTAACTCGTACCTGGAGAAATATTTAACGTTCTTGGAAGTAGCGACGGTGGGAGTGCTGACGTTGGTTTTTATAGTACGTGTCATTTGGTTGATTGAGTATTATGTGTATATACAGAGTGTTTATATAGTGTATGAGATGTGTACAGCCGAATTGTGATAGATTACAAAGTGTTTGCTCAGTTTGATGTAACGCGGATGGTAGTAAGTTAAAAGGTTAGAGAGACGTTCGTTCTTTGCTTATAAGGGGATTTTCTTTGTCGCGTGTAATTATAATGTGCGTTATAAAATCGTAGTTGTGAATCGATGTAATGAATCGCTGTAATGGATCGCTGTAATGAATCGCTGTAATGAATCGCTGTAATGAATCGCTGTAATGAATCGCTGTAATGAATCGCTGTAATGAATCGCTGTAATAAATCGCTGTAATGAATCGCTGTAATGAATCGCTGTAATGAATCGCTGTAATGAATCGCTGTTCTAAATCGCTTTTATATATTCGTTAAAAGAAACCGTCCTAAGGCGGTTCTATGGAATCACCCCACTCCTCTCACTAGCTCTTTAAATACTTTCTAGTCACCCCAACCGAGACTCCCACGTACAAAATAACTTTTACCCACGCATTTGCTGATCGCCAGCATTTCTGTGGGTAGATATGCCTGGGGTGACACTATTCTGTGAACAGATGGTCATGTGGCGTGACAATATGTAGAATGATGAAAGATTTGAATTTAGAACGGTTTTATTGTAACATTGTGACAATAGGAATAATTTATCGGATCATCATCGCCTGACTCATCGTGAGCTTAAGTTTCATCTGTATTAATTTGTTCTGTGTGAACCCCAAATGTTGTGGGATTCCATTAAATTGTTTGTATAGGATGACGATATCGCCAGATGCAATCACGAAATGCTGTCTGCAAGTTCACCCCCCAATTCCCACTCCGCTCGTGTTAGTGGTGAACGATAAAGGCGTCTCTGATGAAAACAGAGGCGTGCATCAAAATCATGCCAAAGGAAAGAACAGTGACTGCAATGTTAGAAGATGCAGGGAGTTGCTCTGCAGATGTAAGAGTTGTGTTGAGACAAGGAGAGTTTAACATTTAGTGTAACAAATTCACAACATGGCGGCAAAATGTTTGATTGTTAAATCTAGTCGCAAACTTCCATAAACAATTCAGTACTCCAAAACATTGAGATCATTTACATCTTAATTTCTATGAGAATCTCAGTGTTTTCGCACATGAACATCTGAATTATCCACCCCCAATTGCCAACAGGTTAAACATTTCTCATAAGGGCCAATCAAAAAAGTATTGGTGGCAGTAACTCATTTCCAATCATCGACTGCACGTCAATGGCGGGCGCTCTTAAATAAAACACTGCAAATGAACACATTCTTGGCATTTCTGAAACATCCTGCGTTTTATAGTGGATAGCGTTGCGCTATGCTTTGTGAACAACGTTTCATAGCGTCCATTGAAGGTATTATTTCGTATCTCAAATGATATCTTCGATGTTAGTTTTCGTTATTACTATGACATAATAATAACAGACAGATGAATTTGAATTGTCTGATAATCGATTGGGGGAAAGGCTCGAGGCTTATAATTTCCGAGAAACTATAATAGGAGCGTGACAATATAAATTAACGTTCCATCTCTTGAGTGCGTTCAATATCGTAATAGTAAGGGCGGTAGAACCAATTATCGAATTCTCTTTTCCCAGTTATTATTGAACGCGATTAATTATATTGAAGAGTCAATGAAATTACATTGTTTCCACGTCTTTATGAAAAAGTTGGTAGAGACGAACCTGTGACTATTGATGGCCCACAAGTAATAGAACAGATGGTGATATCGGAAAACCTCCAATTTTGTCCTACGCTCTCCATCAACTGCTTGCCTTTTTTGTACTGAACCATGAAGTTTAAAATAGTTAGAACCAGTCCCAACAAAGGAAAGACTTTTCTATTCCCTTTTTCAAAATTCCGGGTCACCTGAACAATGTTTACATAGTAAACAATAATGACCAAACAAACGGGAGGGGAGGATTGATAAGATAAAGTTAACACACGATCAAAAAATTCCCAAGCCCCTCATTTGTTCACAGCCTCATTCACAGTGGCAGAGCTACCGAATTTTGAGTTGTCTGATTCCTGTTAACAGTGAACGACAAGCACACAATGCCATTTTGTATATATTCACATAATTTCCTTTCTTGAGAGTATAATAATAAGGTTTGTCCTTATTAGAAAATTATGAGATGTGGGCAGCGAAGTGTGATGGTGGGTATATGGAACGAACGGTCGTGTGAGACCGACCGACCCCATTGCAAATATTGTCGATTTTGCTATTTATTGTTAAATTGCCGCTACACCCGTTCCGCATTGGGAAGTCTAGATCATTCTTTTTAAAGCAAACCCTAATATAGCGCGTCTTTACATAGATTTTTTGGAAATGGATTTCAGAGACGATACGTGGATCGATTAGATCCTATTTTGTGCAAGAACCCCCCCCTTCCCATTAACAGATATTTCTGTTAATGGTTTCCAGCGGAAAAAAAAATCTGCAAACTTTATCGATAATACTGATAAGTCATCTGAATACATTTTTTTTAGGAATATTGCTAAATTGATTATATCACGACCGATTAGAAATTGCTTATCCTATTTTCACAAATTTACCAGAACGATTGATACAACTGAAGCTATCTATTTATTGACAATAAATAAGCAGGGCTATTAATTTTACCCGTTCCTATATTTTACTCGTTCTCATCGATAACCACAGCATTGACCGACACACTTCATATATTTCCATCTATTCATTAAGGAGAAACGTTTCTTACAACATCATCGACGGCACTAGCAAAGTAATCCACATTCTTGGTAGACAATCCAGCCATTGAAATACGGCCATTGTCGGTTAAATAAACGTGGTACTTTTCCTTGAGTACTTGAACTTGTTTGCCTTATTCGATATAAAACCGTGTCAGTATTTAAATTCAATCGCGAAATCTACTCAAAACTATAGCCAGTCACGTTATCATATATAATTACGGGTCAAATAATAGTTACCTTTGAGTCCGGTGTAAGAAAACATCCCAATTTGGTCAATAATGTGGTTCCAAGTGCCAGGTGTTTTCAACTCGATCAATTTGCCGTAAAGACGCTGACGCATTTCTTGGATTCTTGAGCTCATTGTTTTCAGATTCTGCACCCTATGAAAAAAGGTTGTTTTTGCAAAAGTTACTATCGACATTATCACCAACGATCGTATCACCATTCGGCATACACGTGTATAATTTCCCCAAGGTCTACTTTACACAAACTTTTATACGCGTTTACGGACCCAATATTATACCTTGCGTAGTAATTTCAACCTATTACTTACCACTCATTGTATAGCTCAGGGTCATGAAGAACAATATTGACAATCCTTGCACCATGGGCCGGAGGATTGCTAATCTCTGATCGTTGAATGATAGCCATTTGACTTTCCACCTTCTTTACAACGCTTGCATTCTTGAGCACAACAGTCAAACATCCTGTACGCTGGCCTAAAATAGATTTAGACAAACATTTAGTAAAGTAAACTAATCACAAGTCTTTCCGCTCCCGCTTAACGTAACCATAATGTAGAGAAAATATTACAATATAAACCGAAATTTTTGGAGAATGATTGAGCGACAAGTGTCTCGAACCCTCTGTCAACAAAGTAACGTACGGCCCAAGCATCACGATCCAGGTCACCACTGGCAAAGCCCTGGTATGCGCAATCGAAGAACGGGAAGTGTTTCTTGGCCTGATCCGGGAGAATATAACATACATTAATGACATTGTATTGAAAGTGTCTGACACGTGTCGGAATAAAATATGACAGTACCTCACAGATATCAGCGATTTGTTTCCATTGCTCTTGAGTCGGGTCTACACCGGTGGGATTATGTGCGCACGCATGAAGAAGAACGATCGAGCCTGGTTTGGCATCCTAAAGACAGCAGGTCAATAAATCGCGCCAATAATGCGTTCATATAGCTTCGCTTTTCTCACCTCGAGAGCCTTAAGCATTCCATCAATGTCCAATCCCTTCGTCTGCGGATTCCAATAAGGATATTCCACTATATCTATTCCAACTCCTTTAAAGATCAACTTGTGATTGACTATAGTGATACGTTTCAAGACAAAAGTTAGATCCGAATTTCGTAACAAAGAAACACAAAGTGTAGCGAGTAAGAATAACATGGAATAAAAAATTACGTACTCCAAGTAGGATTAGAAATCAACGCGGGTACATCTTTACGATAGAATCGTGACAGGAAGGCAGCGGCCGTATGTACCGCCCCTGTGCCAGAGATAGTTTGAACAGTGACTATCTATGAACACACAGAACAGGATCGATATGTATATATGTGAGCGTGGTGGTAAAAACATGGGTATCCCGCCTCGACGCGGTACGCAATCGTTTCGTAAGATGGGTTTCTTATACTAATTTTTTTAAAAACAGAACCATAGACATACTCTATTTTCCTTAATAGCTGGACTGTCAGCTCCCAACATCAGCCTGGCCGCAGCTTCCCTAAACTCCGGCATACCGGTAATCGAGAGGTATTCATGATTTAAGTTTGGATCATTATGAATAATGGTTTCTGCCTACGAATATACGAAAGGCGAATATAAGTACGACATTCAACTTTCTGACTAATTGTTTTATCCCCCGTAACCGGGAAGTTTCTATTTCTCGCTAGTCCGTTCTCAAATTAGCAGAGCAATTCGCAAGACTCAACACCTTACCTTGCGTACTACGGGTAAAATCCATGGTTTACCGCCGTCGTCTCTGTATGCACCAATACCCAAGTTGACCTTTCTACTATCTGGGTCGTTCCTCCATAGAGCGGTTAAATGAAAAATAGCGTCGGGTTGAGCTTCTTCTATTTGCTGGAAAAGTGATTCTGGTGAAGAGAGATTGTCGATTATCATCAGATAACAAACAGTAAGCAATTGTCTGCGTTGGAATTGAAGGTAACGAATATTTCCTTTCTATCTATCTATACATCTATCTCACCAGACATATCCCCAGAGTTTAGATGTTCTTTCAATTGCGAAATGCGTTTTATTACGGACATACTCACTTGATGCGTAGCAGCTGGTTATATAAGAAAGCTTTGATCTGTTTTATTTATACACGTGATGTACAAAAATGAATACAAAAAGCGGAGTAAGCGGGGTGGGGGAAAAAAGAGATGAATGAAATATGACCATTTATGTCAGATATGTGATCATTACTCGTTGTGCGACTTGCGATAATCAGCACCCACATGCCATTCACTTGATTTGCAACACGCAAAGACTTAGAAAGCTTCGCACATGGCCGTCGTCAAAGCTTTTGAGTGGTTACAGGCCAATCCAGCGAGGCGCAGCTGAGAAAGATGTGCTGATCTAAAAGTTTTCAATGCCTGACTAGAGACATGCGTGTTTGGAAGTGGGGGGATTGTTAACAGCAAAGCAAAGAATTGGGTAATTCAAATAGGACGTTGCGATGACATCAATAGGGACTTTGGCGAGAACTTTGTTTCATCAAGAAAGAGAATGCATTCAGTCTGTTAATGTGCTTGGATTAGCAAACGCTCCAGCAAGAACAATAAACAATATAGGTAATAATAATAAGAATAAGATTACTAAGGTTACCCATACAACAACGTGTACTGTATAATAAAATCACTTGGTCACAATACGACATCATCATATGCAAGTTAACACGACAATGTCTCATCAGAGGCTGACTATCGGATGTCGTGTATTGTGGCATATGGTCAAAAAGCTCGCATATTCAACGGAATCTATATCTTAGGGTAATAGAACCCTATGGAGAATAATATCCGAAGTAAATCTTTGTTCATAATCGCATTGTATCCGTAGTAAGACTGTTTGTGGAAATTGACCCTGGAGGCGCTACGTTGTCATATGACACGCTCATAATGATTTTGTACCGTGTTAGCATTGGGGAAAGAGACAAATTAAGACTGTGAATGAGCTTAAAATGATTTGGACAATGGTTGGTGAAATAATACACTGCCTTGAAAAGAAAAAAAGCACAAATTTTTTTGCAGCACGAGCCTCGGTGTTGTAATGCCGATCCTGATAAGCGTCGTGTCAGTGTATCAGTTAAATCTTGCACCAACCCTGATAAGTTAATTCTCTTCTTCTGTAGCAAAATTAATAATAGGGCCCGTGATGACTCACGCTTTAAACGATTCAAAGAATACCTTTTGGTCATATTCAGTACCGCCATCGTAGCCATCTGATTAAATATCATGCACTCCTATGTGCTTAGTATGTTACGTATTAGTATAGCGTATATACTTAATAATACGTGTATTATACATGGATTATGCCTCTGTTGCACTATGGCACTCGTATGGACAGAGCAAACATCTCTTCACTCTCCGCATGATATCAAGACTAGTATAGCCGAGTATTAGTAATGGGGCCACGAAGCATACTATGGTCTTAGAGTAGAACAAGAACCAATATAGGAAACGCAGCCTAACTTTTATAGTCTATAAGCAAAGAAAACATTCTAACCGAGACCACGTTTTTCACTCTGCATAGTCGTATTAGTATTGTAATAATATATTAAATTTTTGCTGAAAATCATGCCCGTTATCCACCAATACAATGTAAGCATTAAAATCGCGGATCTGTTGATGCCAAATCGCGTGTCACATTCGATGATATCACAATGTCATGCGTCCCAAAGTCGCGTAAAAAAAAATGTTAGACCCCATCTAATCGAACAAACCGTTTATTAGTAAGTCAAAAGCTCATTAATTAGAACTTTACCTCAATAATGACTCGCCAAGAACATTCCTTACACTGTCACGAAAGTAATAAGGAAAATTATGATCCAGTCAAGAAAAAATATTCCGGAGAGTGTACGGAACAAAACCATAGACATCAAAAAGATAAACTGCAGCCAGCGTCGAGGTCTCGCCAACCGCTAACAGAGATATATGTCAATACCAGGTCAGAGGAAGAATACGAAATAATTGAAGTAAGTTGCTACTTAAAACATGTGAGGTTAGCCCATGGTAACGGGTTGGAATTCTGTAGATATCTTCTCATCAACCCACCAGATTTTTAACTAGTTGGACTTTGCGACTGCTGTAGTTTATGTTCTCCGTTCTGTCCTGGCTTTGAGGACAATTAATTAAAGTTTATGATAAGCTGCAAAACAAACGCCCACAGATCTCTTTTATATCATGATTTCTTTTTTTACTGATCCCATCTCTATGATATTCAACAATCATCACAAGGATCATCAATCGCTCAACGCAGAACAAGAGCGCGAGCAAGAACGGCAAGAACGACTAGAACGAGAACGCGAACTAAAACGACAGAAACGGCGGGAACGCAAGCGGGAACGAGAACGGGAACAAGAACGAGAACGGGAACGGGAACGAGGAGGGGAACGAGAACGGGAACGAGGAGGGGAACGGGAACGGGAACGGAAAGCTACATCAGGGACACAAAAGAAAGGTAAGTTTTGTTTTTTTTAAAAAAAAGGCATTTTTATATTTACAATTTTTACAAGTTATGATGTGTCATCTATCAGCGCGCCGTAAGGATGGTCGCAAGTCTAGCAAAAAAGCAGAAAAGACACTAAAAACAAGTCGGAAGGACCCTGCCAAAGACCAAGAGAATCAGCATGTTCCATCCACAGAGGCTGTTAAGACGAACATTCGAAGAATACGAAGGTGAAATCGCGAGAATAAAACAATACCTTCATTTGATAATAAATTCGCAATGCATACGAACATTAGTATGAAGTAATGTATGTACAGTATATTGAAAGATGATTGCTTTATTAGTTTACAGTCTTTGAAGAATTCGATAGGCTTTGTTTAAATTAAATATACGCATTTCTTAATAATATCACAAATTTTAATGATGCGTTCATATTAATTGCTCGTCACGATGATTTGAATCATCAGTTGGTTTGCAAAACAACCAATCGACTAAGACTTAACTTGGTGTAATCGATTTATAATACAAGAACCTATTAATAATACTAACAGTGTGTCTTTGTAACCAAATATGAGTGAGTACCAATTTTTACCATCCCGATTCCCGTTCAAAACCCATCCTGATAAAGACCAAGAACGCAATGGAGATGTTCGATAGGACCATACAAGTTGGATAAACCATCAACATTCCATTGCGTTCTTGGCATTTCAACAACAATCTCACAACTCTGGACCTATCCTTTGCAGCATCTCTCAACTTTATAGCAGCATATCAACACTGAACGGTCTGTAAATAGAGCATCCACTCTGGAACTTTCATTATCAATATAGTAAGTAGTATTATATCCAACAAACCTTTCGCAAGCGAACACACACTACACTAATCTATCGCTTTTACGTAAAACCTCGAAGTTTGATAGCAATTCTTCTCGTACTCCATTCGTGGTAAGTTAAAATGTTGGAATTGTGCGTTTTTCTTTTTTTCAGTCGCTGAAGCATGGGCCTATAAAACAAAAAGTGAGCACGTATATATATATATACCTTGATGAGTTCATAGTAACTTAGTAATGAGTTCACGGGTGGGTGAATTTCAATCGCAGCTCAAACCAAAAACCCTAATATTAAAGCTTGAAGTAAATCTATTCCTAATTAGGTACAACCATCAAAATTCCAAGACACTAACGCTAACGCCTAGCGTTTACGATCAGTATGGTTCAAGTACCGCGTTGTTATCGACAGAGTCGATCGTTCAATGGTTTCTTTTGGAAGAACTAAAATTTACCAATCTAGCTGCTTAAATTCTTCCATATTTTTACTTAATAAAAGATCTTTGCGTGGAATTATTCGCTATATAGCGAGAGAGTTTCAGCGTACTAAGAATTCGTGCAAATAAACTCTTTAATTTCTATTATTATGATTGGTCATACAATGAGACACACGTAACGATTAGCGCAGGGGTGTGTCGAACGAATCACGCAGGACAATTAGTCGAAGAGCAATCTTTCATGCACGATGATATGAGCAAGGGAAAGAAAAAGATGAGACAGATAATTGTCATTAAGACAGGCTGAAGAGAATAAGAAATAGCGCGTACGTATTGTTTTTGGTTTATTTATATTCTTTAACTTGACCGCGCTAATGTTTTAATATATGACCACTCTATCTCGTCATATACAATAGATTAGACAACAATAAAATTTATGTATATAATAATCCTTCCGTCTACTCTGTAGCCAAATATTTGATCACCAGATTATGACAACTTCTCAGCCACCATTTTCAAAAGCTCCTCTGTATTCTTTCCTACATTTTTCATATCCTTTGCGACAACTTGCCATTCCTCACCATGATGTGGTTCTGCTGCAACACACCGAGAAATCACGTCTTGCTGATGCTGCTCGGTTCCATGTTGTTGCTCAAATTTATAGAGCCATGCCCAGGAGTCGCCCATGTCAGGATTCACTTTTACTGATTTCTCAAACCATGTGCGAGCTTTCGCAACTTTACGCTCAGCCCAAAAGAGGCGAGCAACAGTGGTTATAACAATGGGGTCATTGTCGCATTTTTTAAGCGCATCTACCGATTTCGTCTTTCTCTGTGCTCGAGGTTCCATAAAGATTGCTTCTGACCAGAGTAGACCCGAATTGGGACATTCTTGCAGGGCTAAATTTCAATTTTAGTAGTTGTGGTTAATTTATCGTGCGCATTTAAAACTGAAAATGTACAGGCATAATCGATAACATACCTTTTGCCAGCAAAGCCTTTGCCATGTTCACGTTGTTACCTCTCAATTCAACTCGAACAGCCTCACACCACAATTCCGGAATCTTTGGATTTAACAGCCGTCCCCGTTCTAACGTAGCCCTTGCTTTAATCAATAGGCCAGCCTTTTCTTCCAACCTGGAGGACAAAATCCATAATGGAACGCTTTTTGGACAGTTTTTAACAGCCTTGTTATACGTTGCTCTCGCCACCGGCAAGCCCCGTTTTTCCTCTTCTATCTGCCCTCTGATCATCCATAATTTATCGAATGTAGGATATTTTGCAAGAGCTTCGTCAAGCATGGATAGGGCTTCATCCGTTCGCCCGAGTTGTCGCTCAAGCACAATAGATTTCATCCATACTTTTTCTGTTCCAGCTTGTTCACGAGCTTTTTGAAGAAGCATGCGAGCACGCTCGTATTCGCCATTCTCTGCTTCAAGTTTTACAGCCGCTAACCATATTTGCTCGGAATTCGGGTTTGCACGGAACGCTTCAGTTAGGATTGCTCTCGCGCCATCCACATCGCCCTAGCGAGTTTAGTAACGATTGTAAATATTGATTGTTACGTGCGTAAAAGATGCACCAAAACAAAGATAACAGAAACCTATAATACTAGATGCGTCAGAATCACAATACTTACTGCCAACCACTTCTCTTTAGCGCCCATTAACCACAGAACTTCAGCCTGAGGACAAAACCTAACCGCTCTTTGCAGCAATTCTTCCAATGAATCCCCCGTTCCATAGGATTTCTCCAAAAAGGCCGCCCGCCTCCATAACGACTTCTTTCCAGGAAAGATTTTCAATGCATGTGCATAAATTGCTCGTGCCGTCTCAATAGATTTGTGTGCAACACAACTCTCGGCATCTTCTGTCCATACTGCCTTTTTATCTTGTTCGTCCAATCCCATACCAATCGTATTTCTTACAATAGCCTGGCAAGTTCCAATGCTCCCTTTTTGTTCGCACTTTTCTGCTTCTTGCAACCATTGTTCCCTACCCAAAACACTTCCTTTCTCGGATAAAACTATCACTGCACGTGCGATAATTTTGTCTGTCATTTTCTCGTTTCCTTGTTGCTCTTCCAGGCGAGCAGCGGCTATCCAAATATCATGAGAAGTTGGTATGTGAGTGCGAGCTTTGTTGAGAACTTTTTTGGCGTTTTCGTACGTTTCCAAATGAGCCAATGCTAACCACAGGTCAACGGAAAGTGGAACAAGCTCTGTCGCACGAGCCAGGAGGATACGAGCATCCGACGGGTTGTCTTCCATGTTTACGGCTTCTTTCCAGAGTTTCACAGAGTTTGGTACAAATTCAAGAGCTTGACAGCATAAAGATATGTAAATATGTGCATTATGACATGATTATTCAGGAAAGAATGATTAAATATATTTCAAACTAAATACATACCTCTTCGAAGAATCTTCTTTTTTGACTTTGCATCAGTTTCTAACTTGACGGCTTGAAGCCAGATCTTGACGGACTGAGGAAGATGTCTAACAGCGTTCGCTAAAATTGTCTTTGCATTTTCATTAGTATTCAACCGTGCTGCCTCTAACCAGACATCTTCACTCTTAGGACACTCTTCACACCCTTTGGAGATTATGGATCTGGCTTGCGACAACTTCCCGGCTACTTCTTCTAATCTAGCAGCAGCAATCCATCCTAAACAAAAATGTTCGAAGATATATTAGATTGGGAAATCAAGAAAGCAAAACCCGCAATTTTCAATCTTATTGATATATACAAACTATATAATAATGCTCACCGGGTGCATGTTTAGGATTCGTTGATATTACAGAATTTAGCAATAGACGGGCCTTTTTTATGTCTCCAATTTCTGCATCACTTTTTATCACAACACTGTTTAAATCTGTCAAGTAGCCTTTGGGATCAACGGTGGTCTGACCACTAACCGAGTCTGATATCTGATCTAATTTTAAACTTAGCACTTTATCTCTAGCTTGCCCAATTTCAATAAAATTGGTCATCATGCCAGAATCGGGCGCTGGGGTTGTGAACCCACCGTATTTCTAAAAGGTATAAATGTTGTCAGAAACGTCGTGAGAAAATAAGATACAATTGTGATGTATTTTACCTGTTGCTGTACATCTAACTGTGTAACATACTGACTCTCTTGCTTTGCTTTTTCGAGCAGCGAGTCCGGAACGGCATAGTATCTCTCTCTCAAGTTTGTCTTTTTACGATTTTTGCCAACGAGATCTCCGACATCAGGTAGATTTGCCCATTCGTCATCGGTAACGGCAGCAAGACCACGCTTGAGATCGGCAAATTGTTGTTGAATTTTCGGCCTCTCAGCTCTGTACTTTTCTAGTTCTTGCTTCTCGCGAGCTTCCCTGTTTTAATAGGAAATTTAAATTTTAGGATAAAAACATGAATACGAATTTTATCATAACCAGTTTTGGTACATACAAATAGTACTAACCTTCTAGCTTTGCGTCTCTCGTCCATCTTTTGATCTATGGCATCATATATCCTATCTGCTTCTTCATCATCCTCTTCATAAGGAGCACTGGAGAAGAGCCCGGTTTCGTTATCCGGGTCTTGAAACCTCTCATCGTCATCGTCCTCATCTTGCTGTACCTTTTTCTGTAAAGAATCACTGGTGAAAGACAACAAATCGATGAAATTGTAGTCATTAGCTATCAGTTCAGACAAAAGAAAAGTATTACATACCATGAGAAGATGCGTTATATGGAAGTTAAGGCGAGTGTAGGTTGTTATCTTAAGGAAAAGTTCGTAAGGAGCGCGGTTGACTCTCTTTGAAGTGACTAGAAACGGCAAACAATAATAAGGGCAAGGAAGAAAAGTGAAGAGAGGGTCTTACCTGAAGTCGGACGGACCTTCTCTGGCTGGACCAATGTCGGATCGTGTTGTGAAGCCAGTTGCACTGTGAGACGATCGAAGATCAGTAAGTTAAATTGCACGCGATTCATACTGTCCACGATTGGAAATGATGCAAAAGACTCACCCTCTGCCAAGTCCTGCAACATAGTTCGGCGGTGCTTCTTTGTTCATAAAATCTTTCGTTACTGAATACATGTTTGTGGATGTAAGTAATGCGATAAGAATGAAAAGTATTCTTAATCGTATATATTATGCGCCACAAATGTGGGGCTGATGCTGAAACGCTCGTACTCGTGACCATAAATTCATCACGTAATTACTACAGGGTGCCGGCTGATATATTACGTACAGATTATTTTTTCATATCATACTATTACTATAATTTGCAACCATATAAACGCAAATGTCACTACAATTTGTAAACCAACAGAACGTAACTCCTCGAAGAATTGGAATTTAATAAAGACCAAACATGTGCTCTAATTTGTTTCAAACTTCTGGAAGACATATCGAGAGTGCCCAAAATGGTCTAACGATTGTTTGCCTACTAAGCCCGTACAAAAGAAAATATTCATTTAGCATTGAACACTAAAATTAAGCTTTTAATTATTCTACCACACATACAATGTCAATCGTTCAAAAAAATCTCGCGTCAGCTATTCTGAAAACCGTACAAACCGCTTCCACAATCGATTCAAGACATTACCAACAAATTGTTTGCACTTGATTAACACAATAAGGATTCAAACACACGTTTTCTGAATCATACAATTTCGGCGCTCGTATTAAAGCTGAGGGCGCGATAGAGTTGTACAACATTATAATTTACTACGAACTGCAGAATTCTACTTTCGTTATATCCAAAAACACAAAAGTCAATAATAAATAGTCTTTATTATTATGCTGAAAGATGTACTAATACTAATAAGAACGAAGTAGAATAAACATCCTGACATATGGTAATGTCTGCTGACTAGCGAAAGCATTATTGCAGCTTTCTACAAAGTACTTGATTTATGCACAAGAGATCTAACTAGTCAAAGTACAAAATCAGAGTCACTCTCGTCAAGTTATGCCACCGAATTCCCGTCGTTAATTTAGAAAGCGATGAATCCTTATTTGGTTACTATTAGTGAGACGAACCCTGAAATCGCACGAGCTAGTACTGAAACAGGTAAAGGCCATGTGGACATACTGTGGTATTCGAATAGTATACACGATTTAAATTCAACTTGTAGATGAGCAGGAGGGTTTACAAATCCCGGTTTGTAAACGAAGCGTACATAATTTGTAACGCTATACAATTTGCGACCGGGAGGATTAAGTTGAAAACTACAGCCACCTAAAACTAACCAGACATGTGTAAGCCAGTGGTAAACTTTCCATCAAACTAGCTGGCAATCGCAGTACCTTCTTTCGAAGTAAAAATGTCAATCTGCGTTACAAACAATGATTCTAACCAATCACAAAAGTTCAAGAATAACTTACTCGGTATCAATACAGGGATTGACATAATTTCTGTCCAGTTGTCATATCATGGTTGACTGGAAGGATCGCGAGTTTTCCGACACTATTGTGCTGTTCGACGTTGATGGAACTTTGACTCCAGCACGTCAGGTGAGTCAAAGAACAGTATAATAGCCATTGAGTCGGGTGAGATGAGAGCACAGATGAGAACATTTGTCACTTGACTATTTTGTAGTCGGTGACTCCTGAAGTTATAGAGATTCTTAATAAACTGAGGAAGAAGGTTGTTATTGGGTTTGTCGGTGGGTCGGACTTGTCAAAACAAAAAGAACAACTTGGACCAAATGGTATGTTTGTTGACAAACAAACAAGTCATGAATAGACTAGCTTGTTAACGAGGTGAAGTTATTAAAGGATCTGATACTGTTTTACAGTTGTCAACGAGTTTGATTTTGCATTCGCTGAGAATGGGTTGACGGCTTATCGACTTGGACAGCAGCTTGCATCTCAGGTGAATATTCAAACAGAATAAATGTCCGGTGGTTTGTCAACTACTATTATCCTAATTACACGTTGATCTATATTTTGATAGAGTTTTATCGGATGGATCGGCGAAGAAAAATATCAAAATCTCGCGAACTTTATTCTAAAATACATTGCTGATCTTGATATCCCAAAGAAGCGGTAAGTAAACTCGATAACCATGCATCTTTAACTGCCGCTGTATTATGGTTAATATCAATCAATTGCGTTCTAGCGGTACCTTCATAGAATTCAGGAATGGTATGATAAATGTGTCGCCTATCGGAAGAAATGCATCGTAAGTGAAAAGAGAAGGGTCTTATTTCAACGAGATTGTATGTTGACCCATTTCCGATTTCCATTAGGATTGCAGAACGCCATGAATTCGAAGCGTACGACAAGGTATGCCCGATCATCTTTGTTCAATATGTAAATGAAATTGCATACTCATTATGTATACACACGCATTTAATAGATCCATCAAGTTAGGAAGACACTCGTTGACGTACTAAAGACAAAGTTCTCCGATTATAGTCTTACATTTTCAATCGGTAATTATCATCACCTAATTGTAGTCATCTGATTAATTGTCTTGTAAGTAACCACAATTAATATTTTAACAGGCGGTCAGATATCTTTTGACGTATTTCCTACTGGATGGGATAAGACTTACTGCTTAAAGCATATAGAAGCCGAAGGATTTAAGACTATTCATTTCTTTGGAGATAAGACCTATAAGGTGAGTGAATTACTAACAGATTGATTGAGCAGTTTTCTCGACATCACCTCTAGAGAGGCGAACAATAATATGCAGTCGTGTCTGGCGATTTGTTTGTTCTAGCAGGCCACATGATTTATGTGTGCGATTAAATAGAGCTCGTTTAATGTTTATATAGACTTTTGTGGAATTTGTGAAAGCTGGTCAGAGTTGCATCTTAAGCCGGTGTCATAATCGCTAAAAAATTTAATTGATTTCATTTGATAGGGTGGGAATGACTATGAAATATATACTCATCCAAAAGTCACTGGTCACTCAGTTAACAATCCTAATGATACGGTTAGAGAGCTAAAGGAGCTGTTTTCTTTGTAATCTAGTTAATTTAGCCCCACTCAATTAAATTATTGAATTTCAGACTTTCAATTCTACTGTCCAAATGAGTGGTTGATCTGTTTCTATAGTAATTTCGTGACTGTCTATTATATTTGAAGTGCTGATCATTTGTCCGAATGCCGTACGCGCTGATGATAGATTCCATCTAAGGCCCGTCGTTGATATTATTGCCTCGGATATGCCAATTGGTAATATTCCACATGTCGGGCCTTCTATTTCCGAATCGCATTGGATGTGATGAATACCCTGTCAAGTATATAAAAAAGACGTGTTTCTCAGTTATGGCATTATTGGTGATGGCGCACTGTACTATGACGACACTATAAGTACAAAGCATTCTATTCCCTTCCCTGCTATCTGATAATTACCTTGTCTAGTAGAAATGTCATGTTAACATCAGATAATAGATATATTCTTCTCTCGTCCTTTAGTTTATGCAGGTAATGAATGTTTGACATCGAGTGGTCGAACCGCCCTCCTATTGCTCCCAATGCGATAACATCATATTTGGGATTGTCATTTTCACGACGGCGAATCACTTCAATACATTTCATGAGATCAGTTGATTCTTGATCCGGGTTATTTATGATTATGGTTCCCTATTAAATATTATGTATTATATGAATATGAATAGTAATTATACGTATTAAAGTCAATCGATAATTTTTTGTTTACTTTTGACAGGTAATATTCCCGAACATCATCTCTCAACGAATCGTTATCTCCACATATGTAATCAGGTGTGTACTCAGAAAGTTTGTCACTACCAACAAATGTGTCGTAGATACGATTTGCTCCTCCGTCAGCACACATTTTCAACAAGCTCTGTTTCCACAGCAGCTCTAATACACCATTCCTCCTAGTTATTGGCTGATTGAGCACAATAATAACATAACATGGAACGCCTTTGTCAACATTCCTATCATAACTTTTCAAGAATCGTGAAGCATCCCAACGAAATACAGACATTTTGCAAACTACAATCACCTCCTATACAGTCACATTGGCTTATTATTATTATGGTCAGTTTGCCTCCTATACAGTCACATCATAGTGATAGTCACAGTCACCCGATTTTGGATCCCGTCACTATGAAGTCTATATATAAAATCTCACAATTATCGTGTAACATCATAGGCTAAACCCAATTTATTATATTGTAGCGAATAATAGTAAATGCATTTACGACTATTATATCAGCGATAAACAAGCCACCACACATTTACACAGTACCTAATGTTCGATCATAACGACTTTTTTATGACCGACTTTGCTATATTCTGGATTTCGAACTTCTTTATGGCTACTTCTCGCGGTTATGCACACTAATTGTAAGGCTTTATATTTCAAAGCGTGAATACGCCATTAAGACAAAGTCTTTGCCAAGTCTTTGTTTGTATAAAGCCTGTTACGACATAAAGTCCGACAAAGTAAACATAAACGGAACTGTAGGGATACAATAGAGTTTTATTTTAGTTCTGAAAGCTGTGTTGAGGGATAGAAAGGTTTGTGTCTTCTACGGTGACACACTTACGAGGGACAAAGAAAGCCAATTTATGATAACCGAGACAGTCGCATATCCATGATGTTTCGAAAGTTTCGTAAAACGAAGGAACGTTCTCGAAAAGTTGATTTTCCCATTCTATTATAATAATTACTTCTGCTATTACTATGTTATTACCTTCACGAGTATGAAAAATGTCATAAACCGAGAATGTAGTAATAATTTTATGTGCGAATTTCCAAGTTATAACGATGATCCATGGCGCTAACGCGTCAAACAAGTTTGCGCACTTGTTGCCTCCCACACATAGGACAAATTCATATGCTGGGAAGAATAATAACTGCTTGCCTCTTTTATACCAAATTAGGTATTGTGAAGGTCACATGAAAGCAAGTCTAATGTAATGTCAATTCGTTTACAACTTCAAACTTAATAACTATAGCATGTAGTATAAGCTTTACTTTCTAGCAGCGCCAATTGCAATTTAGCCAAAACACACTAAAGTCTTAGAATTGGTAAGATGAAGAGATACTCGTTAATGTCACTGTTTAACGAATTGGGATGGTGAATGAAAACAATAATTTGAATTATATTAATATATGGAATTGACGTTGTTTATGAGTCGTAGGCGTAAGAGCCGACAAATAAATTCTTGTGGCATTTCCTTCTGACTATTAAATACTGACCAGTTTTAATACAACATCTGATAGAATTAAATGAAAAAGTGTACAGTATAAGCTCAATAGATCAAACGCTAAATATGTTAATATAGGATAACATTTCAGTCCTAAACAAAGGCTCAATTCAGTCTCGAAATTAACAAGTGAATAGGCTCGCAACCATAGTTCTGGTAGAAAGTAAGCGTTCAGTATTTAAACAGGTGAAGGTAATTACAAGTTACCAAACCACCAGTATAACACTGTTCAAATTGTTTTCAGTGTATAATAATCGGAGACAATTATATTTCTTCTCAGCAAGGCGTCAAATCTTCCCGGACATCAATCTCTGTAGAAAAATCATGTTAAAATATTTGCTATACTTATCGGAAATATGAGTGTTATCGTCAGTTGTGTATTATGTAATTAGTAATGGGTCAACAGCGATGCAAAAGATGCTGTTATTCACGCACGAATATTGTTACGCGTATCACGGGGGACTTAAGCTATTAATATTACGCCATAATTACTTGACATATGCATATTATTATGTTTAATATTTTTTCTAGTCACAACATTTGGCTATTAGAATATACTTTGGGTAAATTCTCATTCTTATTATCGTCAGCTTGTATTTTATGCGTTGTATTAGGTAACTTGGCACATTCACATGCAAGCTTAGACGATAATACATATAAAATTTACCAATTAACATAAAATCATACATAATAATAATAATTATACCTCAAAATTTTAATCTGTTATTGTCTTGCTCTTAACCAGACGCTTCGCAATTTTTGCGTTTTGTAAACAAGCACAATATGTAAACGGAAACCTCAACGCCTTCTGACTCTAAAGTGTATTGCAATTAAATACAGTGTCAATTTTGTATATGTGCCAGAGACACCAGCTCCGCTATAAATATGTAAGCGATAAAAATACATAACGATACACAGTCACTCTCGATAAGATAAGACCGTCGAGCTGGCCCAAAAGATTCATATTATCGAAAGTTCATTATAACGAAAAATCTCGTTATAACGAAGGTCATATTTGAGTCACGTGAAACAACATTATTATTATATCAAGCGAAAATTTCTTTATTATCAGTTTAGCAAGCTCTGCTTGAGTCAAATTAGGCTGAGCTTCTTTTTTTAAACACAAATATCTTTTGAAGCACCTGTTAGAGTAACCGCTTTATTGCAGGTTTTTACTAATTATACTTTTATTGTTCATCTGTTTTTTTATTGTTGCGAACGAGTTAGAGAGAGTAAGACTTTATGATAAAAGCATCGAATCTTGATTAATTGTTTTAATTTAATTAATATAATGTTCTGATGATTAGTGATGATTTGCGCACTTAATTATATCGAGCTCGTTTTACTAAGCCAGGTTTTATATAAATCGCACAAAAACATCATTATAACGTTATATCGCGAGATTATAAGTATCTTCATTTTATCGAGCCCGAATTTATTATAACTCTATTTCGGGGAAAAGCATCATATTAGGCCACTTCATCTTATCGGGGGATCAAGTAACTGTGTATGTGAAACTGTTTATTCGTTATTTTTTTTTTGGTTCGGCTCTCTTACTAGCAGGAAAGTTACCAACTGTTACCCAATCTTTAATAGACTGACGATAATTTCCATTATTCGTTTTATGTTATTTCTAAGTATATCGGAATTTTTCTTTTACCGTTATTTCGAAAGATTTATTTGATATTCACTTTGAACAAAGAAAATAACGCCATTAATACGCGCCAATTAAACGGCCTGCATCTTTATCTTCTCGCTAATTTTATAATTAGCCCTTTCTCAGGTTGGTACGACTAATCTGTTATACGCCAAAATCTAGATTTTTTATTCACAATGCATGAGCCTCGATTGGATTTCATTTATATAATAAAAAATAGTACGGAAATATTCTCAAGCTAAAATGAATCCAAAAAATATATTAATATTATTTGGACGGTTGAAAGTGTAGAGGGAAGTAAAGTGGTCGAGTATTAGGTGAAGCTGATAATACGGCTGTTGGTTGTAGTTGCGAATGAGACACTATATCGATCGCTGAGTGATAATAACGAAGATTTGTGAGGCATTATGTTATTAATCAAATCATGTTCAAGTTAGTATAAATTCAATGTTAATACGCGCTTATATTAAATTTCACCGTTCATATCCCATTTAATTGAATATTCACCAAACACATATCACGTATCCATCTAATATATATCATGGGCCTATTTTTCGTTCTTGCCAATTCAAACATACCTGTGTGCTGTTTCTTCTTGTTTCTGACTGCGATTTCAATGATTTCCAACAGTTGCTTCTCGGACACATTTTGTCGCGTCAAATCACGCAGGCTTATTTTGGTATTTCCAAAGAGGCACACTTTTAAATTACCATCAGCAGTGATACGTAGTCTATTACATGTGCCGTAAAAGTGATCGGACATTGAAGTGATGAAACCTATTCGACCTGCAAAGCCAGGAACGTAATAGGCTTTCGAAGTATCGTGTGTGTTATCCGAGACTTTTGATATGGACGGATAGCGAGAGCAATAAGGGTTTTATATGAGACTAATTTGGTTTCCTCCCATTTGTTTCCCATTTTTTTTGGTAGATTAATAGGACGAATACAGGTCAGGCGGAGAACATGAAATTTTTGAGTGACTGCAACAAAAAAAGTGTAATTTAAAGGCGTATATTCTATGAACCTGACGTCGACAAATCGATCGCCACCTCCTGATCATTTATTCCATGCTTTACGACGCAGTTGACCTTCATCGGGCGTAGTCCGAGCGAAATTGCCTGATCGATTGTCTTGATGACTTGATTCAAGCCTTGGAACAGATCATAATAAACGGTTAGTCACCTACACAAACAGGCATCAGCGCAGATAACCGTCACTGCATTCTCTATCAATTTTTCTTACCAGTAATCAATTCAAATTTAGTTGGATCAAGTGTGTCTAAACTGATATTTAACAGATTTAATCCATTTTCAACAAGTTGAGGCAATTTTTTTGGTAAAGCAATGGTCTGTAGACCAAGCGGTTTGAGCTTATTGAGATCTCCTTTAAAAGTTATATGGCAAGCAAAGATTTAACAGTGAGAATACTATAACCTGTGAAAAACATTCCCAATAGTAGCGCATTAGCTAATTAAATGATTGAGTAGATCATGTTTAAAGGAAGAAATAAAGCTTATTATCTAAACTGCCTGCATTTTCTTTGCTATTTAACCATCTGTTTTATTATTTACGCCTGCAAATTACAGAAAATACACTCGTACCCCGTTCATATCTCCCCTTTTGTTTCGCCTCAAGGATATAAGTGTACAATTTATCTTATCATATAAGGATATTTGTTTTTATAAACGTTGGGGATATAACCGGGGGTGAGATATAACCGGGTAGGGATATAAACGGGGTACGAGCGTATAGTAAATTTGTCTTATGTCGTGACTACTAATAATTTGTTTACGCGAGTGATATTAATAGCAAGCATAGATCGAAATTGAGAATAATACAACATTGAAACCGGATCAACGTTGTTTCTTTTTCGAGTTCTTTTTTTTTTCGATTCTTTTTCTTCTTTGAACCATCAATCATTTGTGTGGCGTTTGCTGAATCTAGGAGAAAAGAAACTGATTGTAAAATTTAAGATAAAAAAGAGAATGAATAAAATCTCGACATACCATCCTTAACGTCCTCAAATTCAACAATACCATCGAGCTCTACAACCCATATTAAACGGCTAGTCCGAGACTCTATTGTCGCCTCATTTCTATAATCCCCAAATGACCATAAAACATCATCCATTGACTCCCATTCGAACACACGACCGTAGCAGTCTAGGAAAAGAATTCCAGCGTATCATTTTCCGATGAGAATGATATGATCGAAGCCATACTCTTTAACGAGTTCCATATAACATACAAGATGAGAAGGTTCCCCACCTTCAATATAACAGTTAAGATACGTTTACGATCTTTTTTATTTGTGATCGTTTCGACTAACATAAATGGGTTTTCTGGAATCTTGCAACCTTCTCGAGATTCATCCTGATTTTCACCCTTTGGCACATTACACATGGTTTCCGGAATTCTTGCTTTGACAGATGAAACGTTAGGGACCACAAGACGACATGGTGTCTTAGGCTTCTCTTTCGTCCATGCATTGCCCGCCAAGGCACCGACTCGACGCAGTGGCCCCAAGGATGGTTGCAACGATTGGATTCTCTCCAGGTTTGGGCAACATTCGAATTGCACCATTGTAATATCGTCGGTCGACGACCTGTTCTTTTGTTTTTGTTGTTGTTGTTTTTTGGGAGCAATGTCTTCGTACGGTAGTGGTTGTTGTTGTCGTTGACGTTGTGGTTGTTTTTTGGGAGCAATGTCTTCGTACGGTAGTGGTTGGTATAGTCCTCACCATTGCTATTGAGTGGTTGTTCTCGTATATCATCGTTCCTGTTCGTATTCCACTGCGGACTGACGCTCCGAACATAAATTTTACGATCTTCCCTTCTTTCGTTGATGCCGTTACATTACTGTTGTTGGGCGACCCAACACATTCGGTTCCATCATCGCAATTTTGTCTGCCAAGACAATTAACATTCGGGAAAGACATCTCTTCTGGTCTTGAGGCTCCATTTCCTTGTAAGACTCCATTCTCATTATGTGGATTGTTCAAAGGAGAGCTATTGCAATGGGGTGGTTCTATCGGCTTCCCTTCGACACCAAACATTGGGCTCCCCTGTTTTGGATTCCTCATCTCAAATTTCAATATAACTTTGTTTTGGTTTTGAACAAAACACGTCAAACACGTATGCAATTTTCGTGTTGTGGCTCTTGTATTACAATGACCTCACTTTTTATATAAAACGTCGAAATACACTTTTACAAGTTTAATTTTATTATTACTTACTACCTTTTAGAATATTTTCCTTCAAAATGGTTTTCTGGGCAAAATCCAGTCGTGGTAAAGTTTATACAAGTCCTTACTCATAACAAAATGTGAAGGAGAAAAGCTTTTCAAGTGCGCAGTAACAGTTGACGCTATATGGAGCAAGGCACTTAAAATATGTATCTGCTGTTAATTTGGCTGCTTCAGCAATTAAGTATTCGTCAGTAAGGTCAAAAACGATTATCGACATTGATAACCATATAATAATAATGAGCTCCGGTGGCTATTCAAAGTTTACTAATTGGTTAGAAACTTTAGCTACAGAACCGCCACCACTTCCCAAAGGTTTCTTATTTTTAGCCTTCGACAATGAACAGAAAGGTCAAAAAAATTACTTAGATCGTGGATCTAATACGGTTATATTCCACACTGTTACGAGTTTTGTCGGTTTAATTACGATCAAATGCTGATGTTCAGAATACAGATCCCTGGTTATAATCCGATCTTCCCCGACAGCATTATGAAGAATCATTTTCTTTAACTTCCGGTATGAGAAATGAAATTCACGAAGATCTTATTAATTATCTAAGAAGAGCTTTGTATTGAGAAAAATAAAAAAATCGATGAATCAGTACTTCACCAAAGCCAAACGGGGTATAAGAAGCGAATCTATCCCACGTGCCATAATAACTTATCAACTGATGGATCTCAAATCAGAAATACCGCCGCCGCAGAATCACAAGTCAATTAATCTCGCATGTTTGGAAAGACACAATCAAATCTGAAGAGTGAGGTTTATACGCCACAATTATTCGAGGGATGCTTGAGAAGTATCTGGGCGTCAAGGATGGTAGTCGTAAGATTTTCCTTTGCTTATATTAGCTCTCCCCCGCGAATGAATATAATGTGCGGCTCTCATGTGCGGGTCTTCCCGCGAATGAAGTGTGATATTGGTTCCAGGTGCTCTTCATGAAGAGATGAATAGGTTAAAAGCATTTGTTGAACTGAACTGGGATATTGATATAAGAGATTTTGCTCAGTGTCAGGGATATCGAACTGAAAATCAACTATAGTTTTTTAAAATGTCCTGATCATTTTATTAATTGCTCAAAGAATTGAGACTAAAATTTTTATATGTTATAATCTAGCTTCTTCTGAATCTATGTATAAGACTAATATTTTGTTGGCCAACCCTTGCTTGTAATTAAATTCATTAAAACATAATTAGAAATTTGGCTCCATTCTTCCTGTAATGCTGTCTCAAGTTCCTTACATTTTTAGGCAAATTTGAATGTGTCTTTCCAGTCCTGATCAAATCTGATCTTCTTTTCTGCAACCCATTTATTAACATCTTTTGCAGTGTGAATGGGGGCATTGTCATCTTGAAACAAATACCCTTTACATTTTTTCTGGCGATCCCCGTGAGTTACAGTGTAAGTGCACGAAAAAAGTAATGAGAATGACGTTTTTATTTATAGTACAACGAAAATGGGATAAAATATACAAAATTTTGCAGTTATACTGCCTATGATAGGATAAACAAATTTACTTACAAACATTTAATAGTTTATCTTATCGCCCTTTTTTGCAATTATTTCCTCCAATCTTCTGGGCATGCTACGAGCCAAATTAACAAAGGTCTCAGTTTCAACCCTATCCCATTCTTTCTGAATTATCTCACGAAAAAAGTCCTTGATAACTGCTTTCTTTTACCTAACAGTTTGTTGACGTGTTTCTCTACACCATTCTTTATAAAATTTCAATTGGGTTAATATCTGGACTATTAGACGGCCAATCCAAATTTTTGGGTATCGCTGCATAAGAAGTTCCATGTTTTATGCTTCGAATCATTATCTTGTTGGAACATCCAATTGTTTCCCATAATAATAATAGTATTTGCAATTATCAAAAAGATTTTCAGCCAAAATCTTACGATAAAGAGACCGTCCGTAATATCCGTGAAGAGAAAAAAGCCAACAGAACCTTTTACTGAGAAGGCACCCTATGCGTAAACTTTATAGGGTGTTTTACCATAGCCTTACTTGGAGGTCGAGTACCATTTTTGTAAAATACTTTGAGTGTTTCGAAACATCTGGAACGTAGTTTCATCAGAAAATATGACCTTATTCCAATTTTGTTTCTTGTATTTTATGGCGAATGCTACTCGATTTTGTTTATGAGTGGCTGTAAGAAGAGGGATGGATTTTGAAACTGTGGCGTGATTTTGGAGGTTATGGAGTTCATTGAGTACTGTCTGACTGTTAACATTTAAGTTAGGATGATAATCATTTAAAGTATTTGCAAGTTCAGCACTCGTAGAGTATTTGTTTGCTGAGACGAGTTGGCCAAGATGCCGACACTGTTTAGGAGAAAGTTTTCTTGGTCTCCCGGGCCGGGGCTGAGGGTCTAAGAAATATATTTCAACTTTTTTGATATAGTGGAGAGTGGAATAGAAGTTAATTTGTGCAAAGCGTCAGCATCACGCGTGCCAGCCTCCTACAAAAAGGTTATTATCATATAACGTTGAGTAAGCGAGGGTTTGGTCATTTTGTGTGTTGAATGTAATGTTAGTAAACGTGTAACAAAAATCAAAAACAAATGTGGTCGCGTTATCTAACAGGCTGTGTTAACACTTGTCATACAGATTTTTTTTAATTGGTTGAATATGACAAAAAAAATCGATTTTTATTGTAATACATTTTATTCTCGTTACTTTTTTCGTGCACTGTAAATTTTGGCGATCAAGTCAAAGACGTGCGTCTGATAAATTATTGGAAATACTGAAAACTGATATATGAAATATTTTTTAATCTTGGGAAGATCACAGATTATCAGACTGGAGATGCTAGAACGTCGGCAAGGACACCGGTGAGGGCGCCGGTGAAATAGACGATAAATCAGGTGTATTGAAGAGGAACAACTGATGTGCTCGGTGGGGGTAGGATGAAGACAAAGCACGCTGATAGAAGATACGAATGAAGGATTTAAAACTATAACAGGTCCAGAGATTAGTAAATCGGTTAAGATAACGGGAGCTCAGGCAGATCAGAAGATTTCTCCTCATGATATCGACGCGTTCTGGCTACAGCGTTTGATAGCCAACTACTATTCGGATCCGCATACTGCATAAGAGAAGACTACCAGTACAATACAGATTCTGGCATCTGATATTAATACTCGCGACTATGAAAACGAATTGATGATTATGACAAATTTGATCTACTCAAGATAACCGACATATGGTGCAACAAGTTGGCTAGAACCGGTACAGATACCGAGAGACAACAATTGAAACGTGAAATGGATTCTTCAAGATCTTGGCGGAGAGAGAATAATACGCGAGAGGTGAGGGTGATTATTCAGCTATGAGGAAATTCACGACTTTTTGATATGTTACTTCGTTCATTACTTGGAATCGCTTATAGCCTTTTTCTCTGTTACGTCAATAAAGAAGAGTCCTTTTTTTTGTCGACTCGTAAGAAGGTGGCTGCGTCATCGTAGTTGGGTAACGTAGTGATAATCCAACCAGTCTAATCAACTGTTGGTCAGTTCCATAAGTCTGATAATCCGAGATCCTCATCGCGATGCTTGCCAATTTCATTTAATATACAGATCATAGCTACATTCGTTCTACCAGCACTAGTCGGCACAGAAAATAATATCATCCGTCGTGAAAGCAACAAAATATACTGTTGAGTTTTTCAGCAGCTTTAAACGCAGCCTGGGCCCATTCAGATACATCAGATCTGACAATTATTTCTCATCAGCCGCAAACGATTTCGGTTTGGGGGAGGCACATGGAAAAAGCTGGTATTTTAATATTGTGAATTAACGCAAAGAGATAGCCGAGACAGCCAAGACTATCCGTGACATGGCTCTAGAGAAAGATTCAATTGGTAGATTCTTGAGAGAAGATTATGCTAGTCAAATATACTCGGGCCGGCGGGTGACCTTAGTCCCTGCAGATGTTAAGTCGAGCTAGTAGGCCTCAATATGACACTGAGGACGAAGATATCACAATCACTTCGAATACTGAGCTACAATATTATTTGTCACTTTTATCAACAACTGCCGATTGTAAGTCAGTTCATTAAATTGGCTGATAACTTGAATGCAACGATGAAACATTACAATGGTTAGGATATTAAAAATTCTTTTTCGAAGACGCCTATTGTCCGTATTTCCTATCTAGCTTGCCATTATTTGGTATCGTATTTTCAGAAAAAAATAATTATATATTCAGACCTGTTATCGTTTTAAGCTGTCACTTTCATCGAACTACTACTTCATTGAACTTTTGCTAATTACCAGATACCGAAAATAAACGCGTGCTGTCCAGCCATCTGAATTAATTGGGTTGTTGATGAAATTGTTTGTCCTCCCATTGGTCAAATTGTACTTCAGCCAATAAAACTGCAAATACCAGATCACGTTCTACTCCGCTTTAGCCTATCCCCCCTAATTTAGCCAGTCACGGTTTTCGGTTTATAAAAAGAATGCGCGAATAATATTTATTTCGCGTTCTCAAGAGTCTTGCACATAACCATGGAATCTACTACAATACGTTCGCGACCTAAACCGGCTCATGAGGAACATCAATATCTCGATTTAATTCGCTATATTTTAAAGAATGGCGAACGTCGACAAGATCGCACAGGCACAGGGACAATATCTATCTTCGCTCCACCTCAACTTCGATTCTCTTTGAAAGACAACATATTCCCATTGCTGACCACAAAACGCGTATTTTTACGTGGTGTTTTGGAAGAACTGCTTTGGTTTATAAAAGGCGATACAAATTCTCGCCATTTGACAGAGAGAGGCATTCATATATGGGATGGGAACGGTTCGCGTGAGTTTCTAGATCGAGTTGGACTGTCGCATAGGAAAGAAGGAGACTTGGGACCAATATACGGATTCCAATGGCGGCACTTTGGAGCTCAATATGTCGATTGCGATACAGATTACACTGGACAAGGCTTTGATCAATTAAGCGACGTTATTGACAAGATTAAAAACAACCCTTACGATAGGAGAATAATTATGAGTGCTTGGAATCCAGCAGGTGAGCGATCTGTTCATAATATCTATTGCATGGTCGTCACTTTATTTACTCGAGTTTCACTATTTTTAGATTTGAGTAAGATGGCATTGCCACCCTGTCATATGTTTTGTCAATTCTACGTATCGAAGGTATCCTCTCCACCGTCTCTATCTTGCTTATTATATCAGCGTTCATGTGATATGGGTCTTGGTGTACCCTTTAACATAGCAAGCTATGCGTTACTTACTCGTATGATTGCTCACGTAACCGGACTAGTTCCGGGAGAGCTCATCCATACAATGGGCGATGCACATGTTTATCTTGATCACATAGAAGCGCTTGAGATACAGTTACAGAGAGAACCACGACAATTTCCAAGATTAGAGATAGTGCGCCAGGTAGAAGATATTGACAGTTTTAAGTTCGAGGATTTCAAAATTATAGGTTATAGTCCGCATGATAAAATAGAGATGAAAATGTCGGTATAATACTCGACTTGTTATGACTGTAAAAAAAAAGGCGTTACTTCCTTGCTAATAAGCCTGTATATTAAATTCGAGGCCTTAATCATTAGTTGTACGATTACTATGAATTAATGATTAAATGATTCCTATTTGCATGATACACAAGTTCTTTATCGAAAACGACGCAAACCATTTTTTTTCTCTGATAATTCAGTACTGTAAAACTTCTGTTGAAACTATTATTACTGCGCTTTCTCTGGCGGTAGTAATCGGCTCACATAGTAAGCGTAAAGAGGGGGACAGACGAGAATCGGTTTTTCGTTTGGTCTTCAATGTCAACTTTTCCAACATCGCAGATCCGCGAGCCAAAAGAACACAATTGAGAAACAATTCGTTTTCTGCCAACAACAGTGCGAAACCTGGGATAAAAATGATACGAAAAGTCACATTGTGCGCATCGCTGATCAGCATTAAATGCCTTCTTTATGACTTTCGAAACACAGTAGATCAACATTTCAGCGTACATTCTTTAGTAAGTTTCCATCGTGCGCTTCGATTCGAAATGTCTTTGGCTCCTAAGCTTTGAACAGACTATGATTACAACAGACACCATACTTTTACGTCGCATAATAATAAAAAACTTTCTCAGATGATGCTTGGCACGAAAATAATCCTTTGAATAGTTACAAACACTCGAACAAAGTGATGGTCGAGTCTATCACTTATCAAGAAAACTTGCATTGATGTCGAGGCATGTTCGAAATTTCACAAATTCTTTAATACCGATTATACATGTCTGCCTGACATCACCAAGATAAATGCTATTCTGATTACTTGACAGACGTAATTAACGAATCGCAAATTGTGAAAAGTATGCTCGCTGAATAAAAAGTTTATATTGTTAAGATACGATATAAATGATACATGCTTAATCGAAGAGACCGAATCCCATATCCTACAAGAAAGAGAGATGAGCGTTAGATAACGATTATGGTGCAAATTGTGGAAAAGATAGCGTTAGACAAATAAGTACCCCATCAGATTCTTCCTCTTCCTCCTTTGCTTCTTCGGTTGGAGCTGTTTCTCCTCCACCAGATGCACCACCACCATCTCCCCCAGTGGCACCTCCAGAAACAGCAACGCCGCCAGTGGGTACAGACGCCAATTTAGCTTGGCCCTCAGCGATTAACTAAATAAACATCGTAAAAAATCAAAAGATCGAGATACACGTACGATAATATCATGTCTTACATTACCTCGTTGATGTTTTTGCCTTCCAATTCCGTAAGTAGAGCGTTTAATTTGTCATTGTCGGCCTCTATACCGACTGATTGCAAGAGCTTTTTAATGTCTTTTGCAGAAGGTTTCTTGCCAGCAGCATCTAGCAAAAGATATGCAGCGAGATGCTTCATGTCGATGTATACTAAGACTAAAATAATTACATTACGGACAAGATCAGATATTTGTCATTACAAAGCGAGGGTAAAAACCTTAATATATTATTTTAGTTACCTCGTCCGAGGACTGTTCGGAATAGAGTGAGTGAAGAGGGAGAATTCAAGGAAGGGTGTCGTCGATGTTTATCTATTGGGAAAATTTTTCTCATGTCACGTGTTTTGTATTCAATAAAAAATGTAACTATCGAAAATTCCTAAGCGATGAGAATTGTATCCTCTATTCGAGTCACGTTAACTAGATTCCCCTTTCTCGCCTTTGTTCAATTTCTTCAACATCGTGCTCAACGTGCCATTAGGACCTTTCCGATAACTTTGTAGTCTTCATTGAGAGGATAATTGATTTGTTTGCGTACTGCTTCATCGATTAAATGCACTTGTGTAGACCAAGGTAATGAATAGTGAGCTTTACCCTCTTGTTATAAAATGCCTTCTACCAACTTTTTCTGTTGGTTCTGCTAATTTCGTAAGAATTTCTCTCAAACTTAGCCTTAAGCAGAATTATGATATTTTTTCAACATAATTCGAACAACCTGCAATAAACTCGCAATAGACTGATTTGTAACTCGTTTCTGCTGGTAAAAATACAAGCGATTGACATTTCCACCATGACTTGACAATCTATATACAGTCTGTCTCAAAAAAAAAACCGGAATTAAAAAAAAAGGCAATTATATAATTATTACTACTGTAGCAAACAGTATAAATGATGACTTGTTTGAAAGACAGAAAAGGATTGATTTATTAATAAAATTTAATATGGAATTCACTCTCCATTACTTTCAATAACAAGCTCACAACGCCGCCTCATTGAAGTTACAAGATTAATTAGAGTCAATTCTGGTATTTTTTCCCGCTCCTCAACCATAAACTACCTCAATTCGGTCAAATTTTTTGGCATCCGTCTTTCTGTGTTCCTCTTAACTATATTCCAATGGGTTCAAGTCAGGTCTTTTTCTAGTTATCCTTCAGATGACGTTTAGCCCATTCGACTCGTTGTCTCTTGTGGTCCGTTGTACGCCCAGTTCGAGCCAGATGCCGAGCAATTGTTGAATGGGAGACTTGTATATTCTGCTAGCAGTTTACTTTCTAAAGTCTGCGTCGGTATAGAATGGCTTCTATGTATGTATTGACCTACTTTTCTAAAAATATCCGCAGTAATTTTGCGTTGTCGGCCATTTCCCCCAGCATGAGCCATAACGCCTTTTTTTTTTTGAGCTTTTTAACATTATCACAGATTGTTAAAAGTGGTATGTTCGTTAACTTATGTAATTTCGTTCCAGTACGAATCCCGTTATTCCACCAACGTAATAAAGTTTGATATTAAAATTTCTTGGTTTGAACCTGACTTTTTAGCTGCTATCTGCGGGCAAAAAAAAAAGCCTCGGGTTTTATAAAGTACCGAAGTTTGTAGCATTGTAAACAAACTTTATTTAAAATTTTACAGAACGCGAATTTGTTTATTTTTGATCGAGTTACGCGTGATTTAGTTATGTATAAATTATTCCCGTTTTTTTTTGAGACAAACTGTATTTCAGCGTAATTCTCGAGAAATTTTCATAGATGTACGTGGTATTATACCATCGGCAATTCGAACAACAGTAACCAATAACGCCCAATTAAATACTTTAAACACCGGCTTAAACGATTTGAACACCAAAGTCGACAGACTTAGATGCTTGACTATCGGAATCGACGATATGTGTGTTTCTTTTGTTTATACTATGTATAAGAAAAGTAAATAATGATTATATTTCTTATATTAGAAATGCGAGAAATCTCGCACGCACATTCACTTCGCGTATAAACTTTCCAGATGCAGCATTGAAAGTTGTTTCAAATATGACTGGGCTGGTAATGTACCGCAAATTATCAGCAGCGGGGTAAACCCAGAATTGACATCCGCACCTAACTAATTACATATAAAGATAACCGGTCTCTTAAACTTTTACCAGAGTCAACAAGTGAGACAATATTACTTACGTGCTGTTTCTGCGCAAATCATACGAACTTTGTTGTCGTGAAATAACGTAAAAACATTTACAAACGTATATGTGGCTTATAAATTATGCGGTGTAACTCTACCCAACGAAAATCTTTTACGCGCGTAATATGAACAAAAAATCCGCCATACGATTATTCCTCTCTAGGTAACTCGTCCATAATTTTCTTTTTCGGTTTAGATGAGAAACGACGTATGTCTCCCTATCAGGCTTACTCTCTTCGATGCCCGTATGCGCGTACGAACATTGTTACCGCCAAAGAAAAACGTCTGCGCAATGGAGCGACTTGATAAATTCAGTTATTATGTAGCTTGTAATAAATTAATAGTCTTTTGATCACGTAATGTCGGCTGATCAACGTCTGGCTACAAAAATACTTGTATGTTATATTCGTTCTTGTAGTTATAACACTGCTAAATAATATCCAAGATCTTTTTCCCATGCAATTTCCTCAATAAATCCGACTAATATTTCGCTTATAAACTCAAATTGACTTACAAGCACTGAAAGTTCGAGTCCTCGGCCAAAAAAAAGGCATTGATTTTGGAAGCGTTGCACGTTTATATTTTGATGAATATAATCCTGAGGTTAAGGAGATTGGAGAGTTATTTAAAATTCGTCAGCTAACATCCTCCAGTTATCACTAATAATAATGTTTAGATGTTGCGTTTTGGAATCTGTTTGAGATCTATGCTGACATCATAAAGAGAAGCATATTTCCTCGATACATATAACCATCTGTATCAATATTTCTTGCGCGTAAAATATATGGAAGCGGGTAATGGTAATAGAATATCGAGCTATTGGTAATCAATATACATGTAATACACAAACTGTAAAGACTACTCTCTACCCTCGGCATCTAATTTGCTGTCGAGATCGTTGTTATGATTATCATTGTTATTATTGCCGTTGATACTGCCATCTCCTTCTTTGTCTACTGATGCATTTTCTACAATCATGCTATTTGTTCCATATTTCTCTTTGGCTCTTTTACGTCTTTTGCTCTCTCTCTTCCTCTTCTTTACGGCTCTCATGGCATTTCTACTCAACTCTCCGTTATAGTGATCATCTAGTTTATCCTTAAGAATCTTTCTTGCAATTCTTCGGTTTTCTTGAAGAGATCGTGTCTGCTGACACTGATGGTTGTCACAAAGATTATAATTGATTTAAGAAATGTTGGAGTGAATTGCGTATACCAAAAGCATATATCACCATTCGATTGTTTATCTTACTTGAACTCGTATTCCAGTGGGAATATGTCTTAAATCCACACAGTTGGAAGTCTTGTTTATTTTCTGCCCACCATGACCAGACCCTTTGACAAATGTTTCTATTAGATCTGCCTCGTTTATAACAATTGGAATACGATTCGAAGGTTCGCATTTGCTATTCGACAGCGTGGATGAAGTATGCTTCGGAATGCTGTTATCAGTTGTATCAACGGAATTGGAAGATAAAAATACGATCGATGTTTTAAATGTTGGGGGGGCATGTCTTAATTTTAGAATGGGAATTTTTACTGGAGTTAAGAGTCTGAGCATTAGACACCATCTCATCATAATGGAAACTAAAAGGCACTATTACCAGCAATTCAAGCAAATAATCTTTTAATCACATGATGTCAGCTGATCAACGTAGTAAGCAAGTTATCAAGTTGATGGATCGCGCATTAAACAAGCTTTTTTTTTTTCGTTATATTCACTATTATTGTAGTTATAACACTGCCAAATAATCTCAAGATCTTTTTCCCATCAATAAATTCGACTAAAATTTCGCCTATATGCTAATCATTCTTCAGACGAACATCTTCTTTCTCGTCACCCACGTCTTCCGTAAAGGCAGTTATTATGAATGAAAATACTACAAGATTCGCCACCACAACCGCCGAGATTGCTGCCTTAGTTGTACGTGAGTCACCTTTTGTCAATGGAGAACAAGGCTATTAGCATATTGGTTGTATGCAGAATAGGACACGGAGAGACATTTACCATCGTAATAGTAGTTTGACGTGTAAAAGTACGTTGCAATTGGAAGTATCACCATTAGTACTGTGTGAATGTAAAGCTTTACAACTACATTTCTATAGCAAGGGTTATTTATTAGTTTGTGTTATGAATCTGATACGTGCGTGTTTTGAACTCATACCTGGAAACTTCATGCCCCTGAAAAGGCACAGACTTTGAGGCCTTTGAAGTAGACATCTTCCAAACATTTTACTCTCATGTGCGTTTATTAATTAATGATCGACGAATTCCGTCCAATCACCATACAATACGTGCAATAATATTTGCAGACTCTTAGTTTTCTGTTCCTCGCGTCCCTAAAAAAAATGCTTTTTTTTTACTCTTTCTTTTTACTGGCCTTAACCTTAGTCTCAGCGGACGTAAAAAGAGCTTCGTTTATCGTACCTCAAACTTGGAAGAATCTCAATGTACTTCGCACAGTGGACCTCACAACTCCAATAGTGAGAGAGGTTACCGCATTTGTTGCTATCAATACCGGTGATGACCCTAGCAAAGAGTATTACTTCCCTGTAAGTGAAGAGAACGATAAACGTTTGGCGTGGATCAGTGCTAATGAAAGAAAGACTGCGGTGAATTTTGAGGTCGAGAAGGCAGGATTCGATACTGAAAAGTGAGTCTCCGCGAATACGAATTGAATATGAAAAGGGTTGGATCCATGCAGATCAGAATGATAATAGATTCTACTTAACGAATGCTGATTACTTGACTCATCAGAAATACAAATAACATTCTTGCTTTAGTCGCGTACTATTCTACAAAATTAGCTTTGACCGTCTTGTTGATGCGCAAGAGAAGATTACAATCGAGGTTAAGACTGCGTTCACGCACATATTGAAGCCCATTCCTCACGAAATACCTCAAAATGGGAAACAATATTTACTCTACATAGGCAATTTGTATGCCAGTAATGCATATTTCAGCGACAAGCAGAAGACTGTTGTAAAGTAAGATTGTCATTGTTAGGTTACATATCGGATGTATTAACTTTACCTGGAGATCATATCAATCCTTAAAACATCTTCGAATTCCTAGTCTCCCTTCTCCGCAACTTTTAAGTTATACGACGGTACCTGAAGTAACAACAAAGAACGACAAACAGATAACTTACGGTCTTTTCAATAACACGCAAGCACACATACACAAGCCATTGTCGATACATTATGCTTATCAGAAAGCGATACTGAGGGTAAAAACTTTACGAAGAGATTTGGAAATTAGTCATTGGGGCGGAAACTTGGCCGTTGAGGAAACCTTTGATTTGATACATGATGGAGCACGGTAAGCCACTTCAATAACGTTGGGTTAAAGGCTAAACCGGTCGAAACGTCATTTCTTACTATGTTTCAATATTTCCGCTACTGTTTGATCATAAACCCAGGCTGCAAGGTCAATTTTCCCGGTTAGAGTATCAACGCGCCCAATATTTCCCAAAGTCCGAAAGTGTTGCGGCTCATTTTCTTTCCATTATATTTCCACCCAACGCCGCTGACGCTTACTACCGCGACGAAATTGGAAACGTCTCTACTTCCCACTTTCGTAATGAGCCCAGTCGATCCGTCTTTGAATTCAAACCACGGTATCCACTCTTTGGCGGTTGGAATTATACCTGGTATCACGGGTACAATCTGCCTCTGAACAAATTTTTGAGATATCACCAAGAGAAAGGAAGGTTCTATTTCAATGCAAAGTTCGTAGAAAGATGGCCAGATGTCGTTAATGACAAAGTCGTAGTGAACGTGATATTACCCGAAGGGGCGAGGTAAGGGCACATGAAAGATTAGGGGAGAAAGAGACACGGTAAAACCATTTTGCAAACTGTTTACATATCCTTTTCGTGTCTTCTCCAGAGATGTGCAAGTTCATCTTCCCTTTAAAGTCGGCAAACAAAGACACGGCATACACAAAACCTATCTCGACACTGTTGGTCATTACCTTGTGACGATTGAAGCGTATAATTTGGTTGATGAACATGTCCAAGATTTCCAAGTATCCTATGTCTATGATACTGATGAGCTATTTAGAAAGCCTTTCTCGGCTTCGACATTTTTCTTGGGGTTGTTTCTATTGAGTGCTATTTATTCTCGGATGGAGTTTAATATTAAATATAAGAAGACGTCAGTGGAGGACTTGAAGGAGGGAAAGGTAGATGGTTAGGTGGGAAAAGGTGCCATTCTGGATATATCAGCGGATTATAGATGTAACAATGCTGAGAATAGATTAATGAACGGGTTTGCCAGTAACTTGTGAGCGATATCCGCGAGATTTGTTTTCTTGACATTAGGTATTAGAAATTTATTTATATTTTTTTTTTACTCATAGAAAGAGAGTACTCAGGTTCGATTAATCCCAATGACAGTTCATCAAACCATTAGCGATCACGTCGAATCACAATCATCATCACCACAACTATTTAAATTCACTTTCTCTCCCGTACATCCTCTTATCATTCAAATCTGATAATAGTATCATTTCGATTGAATTGATACCGAGAGGATTTAGCATACTTGTGGCTTTAGAGAACGAGTTTGAGTGTGTACGCCTGATAAGTCTGTTAAAGCCCCGCTTAGGTTTATAAATGACACTGATCCGTTTTAAAATGAGAAATTGAGGAAGAGTATGGGCGCGTGAGGTTTGAAAAAAAGCACAATTCATAGATGCGTCGTATATAAATACCTTCTGAACCTGTCAATATATATCCAACCCGATTGGGATGGATTTACTATCAACGCCCGACCTCTAGATCTCTATCACATATTCTCGCAACTTTACAGTCATATGACATACATACCATTAGATCGATGAACCTGAAATTGTTTCAATTGGCTTTGACAAATTTTTGCTATCCCACACAGTCACCAAGCCGGAAGAACTTGGGGCAATAAATTAAAAATCTATTTTGCGAAACAGGACCCGGTGTGCTGCTATCTGGGTGACCCAGTAAAATTTGTATGATAGTCGAATTAAGAAGGGTGAATAATATTGGACGCGAAAAAAATTGAAAGAGGCACACGTGGTTAATGAAAAAAGACATCTTGTCAAGACACCTATGATGGATTACATGCAACAGCGGTCAGCAAAGTCTGCCGCGTAGTCTTGACTAGTTGTATTGATTGCATGATGAGCAAAATGTGTGAACAAAATTAGTGCATAGTTCGGGTAGACAGAATGTGGAGCGTCATATCTTATTGAAACTCACTCCACAGCAACAGCAGCCGATTTTCTTAAATCTCTTTTATCAACTTCTCTCTACTATCTACGCAGGAAAAGCCAACAAGATGAGCATTCAAAAGGCGTAAATCGCTCCAGCATCGAATACATACAATCTCCTTTGAAGTTATTCCGTTTATCACTGCCGTATCTATTTATTCTTATATATTATATATATATGTGAATATACATAAAATCAATTTTTTTACTCTCTATTCGAATCGCGTTAACTAGACTCCTCTTTAAACTTTCCCGCATTTGTTCAATTTCCTAAACACCATGCTCAGCGTGCCATTAGGACCTTTCCCAATAATTTCGTCTTCATTGAGAGCATAATTAATTTGTTCGCGTACTGCTTCATCGAAAGGTACAAGGCCAACTCGATAAGACGAAGGGGGGCGGAGACAATTTATTCGGCTTATCGAGATTTTCGTTTTTACTAAATTTCGCATTAAACATAGATTTGCACAAATTTTCGGCTTACGTAAAACGAAAGAATACTCTATTGCCGTAATAGTAACGTATTCTGATATTTAATTTCCAATAATTCTCTTTAACGTTCTTAAGTTAGATAAAAAAGTAATATCGACATCGATTTCGTTGTCACAGTCTTGACTAATATATAAAGGTAAAGAATTGACGTGCTCGAGAGATGATTTATGAGAAATGGATTTGGTTTATTTTTTGAATGGCTTCTTTCGGACACAATGTTTGAATAACCACTTGCTGAACTTTCTCCATGTTCGTTCATTAAGTTATTCGTAGCAAGGCACCTACGTGTTTAAACGAAAATACTTTCCACAGAAATTTTGTAACTAGAGAATGCAAAAAATTGGTAAACGAATATTTAGACAATGTCAAAAAGCGAACCAATCAATACGTATTCACGTGATAACGTCAGGAAAGGGGCAATTTCAGGTTTTTTATGCACATGGTCCCCTTGGTCTCGAAGTTTGTAATTAGTTATTT
This sequence comes from Paraglomus occultum, assembly GCA_910592205.1. Taxonomy (NCBI): domain Eukaryota; kingdom Fungi; phylum Glomeromycota; class Glomeromycetes; order Paraglomerales; family Paraglomeraceae; genus Paraglomus; species Paraglomus occultum. The sequence continues at coordinate 43,899 of CAJVPJ010000072.1, forward strand.
AATGACTACGTATGAGCCATCAATGAACGTCATACGGATAGACGCGAAGCCTGTAATTTCCTCTTTTAAATAAATCTCCATTCCAAAATTTTGGCTAGTAAAAACAAATCTTAGTTAGTGATACAAAAGGCGCGACAAAAAAGACCGACGCTTCAACCCCATAACGCCCGCCGAGGTTGTATGGGCGGGCTGTAGCTAATGCTTACATTTTTTGCAACAGACTTTTCGAAACGTAGCTCTAGTAAACAAATTGCTCACCAAAACAGCTGTAAAGAAAAGTCGAAAATGCGCAGGTTAGAGTTTTGAATTATGGTATGTTTGGTTTTACTGGACAGATCTTTTAAGGATTCCTATATTTCTTGTATTTATAATCAAATGCGAAGTGATTGTCCCGAGGAAAGGCAAAGAACGCCGAGAGTAATAAAGGAAAAAATCTTATCCACCCTTCTACGAGTGCATCTGTAAAAGCATATATGAGAACAAATTATTATGATATGTTAAGCGAATTCGGCAGTAATATTAATATTAATCAATCGTGACAGATTAATCGAAATCAGATTAAAACAAACTCCTTATTTTAATATGAGCATATATAATTTTTAGGCTTTTTCTTTTAACTTTTGTTAACATTAATAGAAGAGTATTTAATATACCCAAAACAATAAAGACGTGTAAAATTTTGGGGTTCGCGCGGTGTTTTGCGTTTTCCAGAATAATATTAAACAAGTTTTAATTTTCATCCTCACCGAGAATGTTTACTATGCCACAAACAATCATATGTTAATAAATACGACAACCTGCGTTACCAAAGTTTCGCGCGAAGGTCATATCTGCACGTGCTTATTAAATCTAACCGCAAAAATTTACTTTAATATTACCTTAAACTTTTTCCTCAATTTTACTCTTACTCATAAAACGACAGAAATGATGGCCAACGATAACGACAACATTCAGGCATATCACGTCCGAGGGAAGGTTTCGAAAGTACGATTTGTTACTCCAGCGTCTTACGCAGACGGATCGGTGTTTGCGGTAACTGGTACTTGGGACGAAGAACAGGTAAAAACTCGTAATACTCACCCACGTAATATATCTAAATCCAAACTTATCCTACCGAATGTTCTCTCTTAGGACAATACTCTTTCATTACATCAAATATTTAGAACTTTACAGCCGTTCCCAACTTCACAATTCAATCCCTTTCGCACAAAATCTGTAACAGACGTCAAGCATGAAGGGGAAGTTAGAGATCTACATTTTCTCTCCCATGATCTCTTTCTAACGGCGTCTTCGCTTGGCAGGATAAATTTATTTCGTATAGCTGAGGTAAGCCTGGAGTACTATATATATATATATATATATATGCGTAATCGACTGTCAGTACATTCGATTTGTTTGGACCGATACAAATGTTCAACATCTAAACATTCAGTTTTTCACGAAAAATTCATGTCTACTTCATCTTCTTTCCTTTCCTTAGTCGGATCCAAAAACACAGAGCGACACGACACACAAGATTAAATTAGAATATTCGAATACAACACACGGTTCAGACACGGGAAGACCCTTAGCGGCAACTGGAATAGCTGTAGAACCTAATAACGATATGAACCCAGAGATCGCGAGTGTAGGTGAAGACGGCAGATTAGTATGCTTCAGAATCGAGGAGAATCAGAATGATATTGCTGGTATGTTGAAAGGTGGAGCGGGAAGGTGAAGCGAGAGAGTTTCAATGACGTAGAATACTATGGTAACAAAACTTGTTAAGCTTGGTATGATGCTCAAATTGTCGCACTGACAGTTGCCATTTATTTACAAGAACAAATAGATGCAGCAGTGATAAACGGAATATCATGGCCAACTTCAAAGGAGATTGTATGTATTCGATGCTGGAGCGATTTACGTCTTTTGATCAAGAAACGTGCTAATCAACGATCTAAAGTCACATTTCACGCTCATCTTGTTGGCTTTTCCTGCGTAGATAGTAGTAACCAGCGGCGGGCAATTGAAGAAGTTTGATAGAAGAGATTTAAGAAAATCGGCTGCCGTTGCTGTGGAGTAAGTTTCAATAAGATATGACGCTCCGCTTTCTGTCTACCCGAACTATGCGCTCATTCAAAAACTGGTTAATGCATGATCACATTGTCCTTATTCACACATTTTGCTCATCATGCCAATAAACAAAACATCAATGCAACTAGTCAAGACTACGCAGCAGATTCGCTGACCGCTGTTGCATGTAATCCATCACAGGTATCTTGACAAGATGTCTTTTTTCATTAACCATGTGTGCCTCTTTTAATTTTCATTCATTTTTTCACGTCCGATATTATTATTCACCTTCTTAATTCGACTATTATACCAAATTTTACTAGATCACCCAGATAGCAGTAGGAAGTTCTTCCGGCTTGGTGACTGTGTGGGATAGCAAAAATTTGTCAAAGCCATTGAAACAATTTCAGGTTCATCGAGCTAATGGTATGTCATATGAACGGGCAAACTGTAAAGCTGTGAGAATACGTGATAGAGATCTAGAGGTCGGGTGTTGATAGTAAATATTGATAGGGTGATTCAATTGTGTTTTATAGTTTGGGAAGTTATGTTCCATCCCAATCGGGCTGGATATATATTGACAGGTTCAGAAGGTATTTATATACGACGCATCTATGAACTGTGCTTCTTTTCAAACCTCACGCCCCCATACTCTTCCTCAATTTCTCATTTTAAGACGGATCAGTGTCATTTATAAACCTAAGCGGGGCTTTAACAGACTTATCAGACGTACACACTCAAACACGTCGCTCGTTCTCTAAAGCCACAAGTATGCTAAATCCTCTCGGTATCAATTCAATCGATTATCACCCTATTGCCAAGCTGTTTATCGCTGGGGGTGATAACGAAAAGATACTATTATCGGATTTGAACTAACAAGAATGATAAGAGGATGTACGGGAGAGAAAGTGAATTTAAATAGTTGCGGTGATGATGATTGTGATTCGACGTGATCACTAATGGTTTGATGAACTGTCATTGGGATTAATCGAACCTGAGTACTCTCTTTCTATGAGTAAAAAAAAATATAAATAAATTTCTAATACCTAATGTCAAAAAAGCAAATCTCGCGGATATCTCTCACAAGTAGATTTAATAGATATACTTACCTCGGTTTCTGGTAAAGATTCAGATGCAATAGCATCCTCCTTTCGGAAGACTTTCTCACTTATTTTTTCTTCCGAATTAGAAATGTGAATCAATGGAACAGGAGCGGTTAAAATATGTGCCTCTGTTTCTGGTAAAGTTTTCTCGACTTTCTCACACACCTCCAGTTTCGGATAAATCATCTAAAGAATTGTTAAAACTATCTTGGTCGTCCCAGCTCCGCTGATTATCGGGTAATTCGGTATTGGGATTCTTGAAGAAGTAATCAACAATAGTTTGAATCTGGTCACTAGTTTATTCAGAAATAGAGTTTGCACTATATGCTTTAATATATTTAATTTTGTCTATACTTAGTTTGTCGAAAAATTCATAAATTCTTCTAGCTCTTTGAGTTTGTTTGCGTAAGGAAGATTTGAAAATATCTATGAGGATACACTAACTATAACTGATACAAATAATAAAACTCATTTTATTCATTAATTGTAAACGAAATACCCGATCCATCCTTTTACATAACAATCTTTCTCTGAAACATCCTGGTGGCCAAATTTTGAGGATTATAATTGTTATTATACAAATCCATCTTACTCAATCAGTGCACGGCAACTCCTGCCTTTCCTCAGATCAATCCCCAAGTAGTTCATACCTTGTTCCATGTCGTTCCATTCAAACATGATCCCACGATCATCTAACATCCAAACGACCATTCCAGAATGGTCTACAAACACCGGGTGGACACCAGTGATACCGAAATTTTCACAGAAGTACTCCCTATCTTCTGGGTGCAATAACCTTTCGTCTCTAGTTTCACGGAATCCGCAAGGATCTTTCTTCAATTTTTCAAGCAAATCTTGCAATTCTGGCACGGTATCTTCACTTCTGCTGTCCGCACTGATATTGTGCGAGATTCGATCGGAAGATCCGGCCTCCATCCTAGACGAATCCAAGAATTTGTTTCCGCGGATGGGCAATTCTGTATTTGCGAGTGGGCTCCAATATCCTCACCCATAGAGCAATTTGATCGAGTTGGTGAGATAGAAAGATCACTTGTTTCTGATACGTCGTATTTTTGGACTGGAAGTTTATCGTGTAGAGATAGAGGAGGGCATCCCATACAGTGGCTATTGTAGTTGTGGTCCCGTACGCCGTTATCATCATCGGTTCCGTAGGGAAAAGAAATTGATTGTTCTTCCTGATATGTATCAAAGAGCAAACATTAACATCTATATATAAAAGAAACCAAACCTCCGAGACTTACTTGTATGGTAGAAGGAATTTGTTGTAAATATCTCGTCCTATCTCGTTCTCCATTGGATGGATTTCCAAACCTAAGGTGAGTGAAAAAGTAGTTAAGGAATTTCTTTTTTTTTGTAATAGTAACAAAACACCATTACCTTGAACAGTGTCCATCGATGATTTAGGCGAGGATAAGGCATGAGGGTTAGAATTGCTCATCGTGATGTTTCTTTTTTGTTGAGTGTCCGATCAAAAGTGTTGAATCTATAATTAAATCAAACGCCAAACAATTATATAGTGTTGTAACAAAAATCCACCAAATTATGTACAGTCACCCCTGTAATAACCCATGAGTCCTACCCATCTTAAAACAGATTCAAATACGCGTCAAACAGAATGACCCGAGGAGAAAAGGAATACTTTCATGTGTTAAATCTTTTGCGGAGAAAGAAAAAATAAACTCATAATTTTGTAAATATTCTTGCTCTTTATTTTTGTTGATAACACGTAGGGCCTATCATGTCGCAATATCACGTGGACCTTGGTTGACGCTGTCATGTGGTTAGAAATACACAGTGAAAGTCGATATAACGGACTGCTCGGGACCAGTACTTTTGTCCGTTATATTGACGGTCCGTTACATCGAACAGTGAGT
>CAJVPJ010000073.1:0-48774 GCA_910592205.1 Paraglomus occultum
GAACTTCGGTAACGGAATAACGAGGTTTACTATTAAAATTCGTAATAACGATCAAATTTAAATATAAAAAAAAAGGGGAAGTAACACTTGCTTCGGTATAACAAAAATTCGGTATAACGCATTTCGTTATAACGGGGTCCGACTGTAGATTTTTATCATTAGATAAATTTAAGTTAGAACACATTTCACAATTTAAAAATCAGAGTTTAATAAGCGAACTGACGTTTATGGCAATAAAAAACGAACATAGGAGCCGTTCGTTTGTTAGTAATGGATCTAGAAACCTTTTTTCAAACCTTCTCCTTGATCTACCCCTTTCCAGTCGCTTTCCCCCATCGTTATTTATGACCATACTATTGTTTTCTTCGTCAACTGCTACTTTTTCAATAACTTCAGCCACAATATCGGCGACTTTTTATCGTCTTCCGTAGCGCCTCCTTATTCTCGATCAACGGTTTCGGTTTCCCTTAACTGACGATGGTAGCTGACTTTGTATTGGCTTATGCACTGTCGCTATTCTGCGGATTTGCCTTGCGCGTATTTTTATTCAATACCACCCCACCATATTCTGCTAAAAAGATTGAAGAGGCTCGCAGAAAAGTGTTAGCAACGCTCGGATACTTGACTTTAGAATAGTAATTTTGATTAGTATCAATTGAATTGATACGAAATTAGAAAACTGCCATTCGGAGTTTGACTCCGTATACCGCGGCAGCGCTGATACGAAAGACTTGTCGGATAGAAAATTTATCAGGGAATGAACGAAGACAATTACGCGGGTTTTATTCGAATATAATCATGTATTCTAAATGTAATAAAAAGATTGATTAAATAATGAGCTGAACATGTTGACGACATTCATTGTCGGACCATAAAACTCCGCAGCGTTTGTACACACGCTGTGCAACTTGATTTCAATGATTGTGTCACCGATACTCGAGATATTATCCGGCATGTCACACATAAATTTTTCTTTTTCGGGTAATAATTTGACGAATAGAAAACTTTGGCGTAAAATTTCGGTGAAAAAGGAAACGTGTAACATAGATAAATTCCCGATCGGGTCAGGATACGTCAAAAATGTCCTTGCGCATAGTAATAGACGGTTTGATCGACCATGTAGCCTAATATTTAATGTTAAAGCCATCACACAAGTGTTACATACGTGTAACGCACTTTCACAGATATACTTTATTTAAACCGACAAAGGCGATAAGCAGAATGATTTTTTTTACTGCAAAATGAGTCATTCAGAACTAGACATAATTGTCAAATGTTCGAAGGCGATTGTAGCGGTAAGTCAGCAGCAAGTTATTAATTTTCAACGAGAACATTTATTGACTCATATTATTAATTCCCATTAGTTTGCCGTTATCGGCACAGGGCTCACGCTCTTCTATATTGTAAAGAACCAAGACATTGGCCTATCTTTCTATAAACTGCTAATTAATGTAATGGCTCTAACCTATGCCATAGCAGGCATCAAGTTTGATGGGAGCGATTTTGCTACTTTTTATGTTATAAACATAGCTTACGAATTGACGGTAATGATGATATTGACATTGACGTTAAATACACTAAAGCGAACACGATTTAGTGGTTGCGATGTTGTTTTTGGAACAGCTTTGCTGATTGTTCTTTGGTCGTCTGGGGTAAGTTTTACATCGTTAATGTACTCTGCGTCACATATCAGTTCTGACGCCAAATATTTAACTTTTGTAGGCTGGTTACTTGGCAATCATATTGAGCTCGAAATGGTATGAAGTTATTGTCTCTGATGCAATCGTGGTTGTAATTTTTATACTTAGAGCGATACTAGTTATATTTGTTGCAATTCGATTGTTATATCATAACAGAGAGGTTACAGTTGATTCACCAAAAGCGTTGGTATTTGCATTGAATTTGGTTAGACTTTTGTACATATTCGTCTGGTTGGTATTAGACGGACCAGCAGCTCTTCATCATGAAGGTTATTCACTTATAGCTTCGACCATAGTTCTTATCATAATATTGGCTTTAACGTCTGTCAATATCGAATATCCTGAGAATTCACTCACTTTCAACATTACACATTTCCCGCGTGCAGAGGCTTGAAATGTTGTTGAGAGTAATAAAAAAAATTAAAGATAGTTATTAATCAAATGAAGTTGAATCGTTTACATTAATGTCAGCTATGATAGCAGTTTGCGATATTAAGTTACACTTAAAGCGTCTATTAGTGGGGACATAATTTGGCTTGAAGAAATATGTGGCAACTCAATAATATGGTAGTGTTTTGCAATATGAGACATCTTGTGTTATGTACTGTTAAAGAAAGGAAGCATTATTTACAAAAAAAGTCTGGTTTGTCTACCTTTTTTTCGCGCTTAAATTTAGGAGTAAAATTTTAAAGCCGAAAAGGCGAATATTATATACGAACATCGTGATATAAATGTTACAATGTTATTTTCTTTTTTTTTTTTAATACATAGTCAAACTCGATAAGATAAATCGACTGGCGGTAGTAATGTTCTCCAGTTACAGAGGTTTTATTTACCGAGACTATATGGTTATACTGTAAGCATCAACACAAAGAATTACTATTACTATCGATGGAAAAGTTTTTCACTACCAGATAATGAATAAGATATATTCTTGCGCGCATTTTTAATAGAAAAACCGGCAGTGGTATTCAAGATTTTCAAAAATTAAAATTGTCTGAAAGCACATATTTTTAAATTATATTAAAGGAGTAAATATTTAAGTAATCGAGGCATTCAACTTTGGAGATTATTTGTTAGAAGCGTGAGAATTCTCTTCCCATACAGTTTTATCGAGGTCTATAATTATCAAGTATTTTTAATACAAAAACTCATGTGGAAAAATTCTCTACTTAACATTAGTATTAGTGCAGTTTATTTTAAAGCGACTCTACTTTATCGAGTTTGAAATAAGACATGTCATTTTGACAATACTTATGTAAGCGAATACGTAATGTCATATGCACATATCGTTCAGCTTTTTCAATATAATAAAATAGCATTGCGTAATATTGTAACCAAATGTTATTTGAAATGATAAATGTGAGTTAAATTCTGTCAAACATTACAGCATTACTATTATGTAACGCCTTGAGATAATTAAAAAATATTCATGTCAAACATTTCAAATTTTAATCTTACTACTACTGCAAAGTTTCGATTAAATGTCAGTTGTAGCGATGAGTACATTATTTTTATCTCAAAATTGTTTTAAAAAAAAGATATGGAGCATTTTCCAGCTGGCAATTAGAGTACGAACCGTTCGGAACCTTTTACATTGCATTCAATTTATAAATTACTAGCTTAAAAGTGTTGGATTATATTTAAATTCTTGAGAGTTATTAATTAATGTTCTATTGTTACCTTCGCGTTGTACTTATTTTCCAGAGTAAATTACCATATAATTAGCATATCAAAAATTTATCTACTTACGATGAGTTTTGTAATTAATTTCTCGAATAGTTGGACATAAAATCTTTGCGGAACACTAGAATTTTTGTTGTTTATTACATAAATACAAACTACTTTGTTTCTTTCACATGCTCTCTACGTGTTAACCGGCACAAAGTGGATTACTTAACAAATCGATGTTATTCAAATTATAAATTTAGTGACACAAACTACATCAAAAGATCTACCAGTTACTCGTGTCAATTTGACGATAACACATGTAAAAACCTCAAAATTATTGTGCACCATACCACACGTAACACAGCTGCTCAAATGTTGCAAATGCTAGTAAGTGTAAATGAATAGATGCATTCAAGCTGTTTTTGGATAATGAGCACTGCAAAGCGCAATTAGATCGGCGTACTAAGAATCAAAATTGGCTCGATAGAAAGTGGAAGGTTGTCATTTGAAAGATAAATCTAAATTATCATATATTGAAAGGAATAATCTACAAACAGTCTGGAGAATGTCCGGTACCGCAATATCGAGAATTTTCCCCAGAATTAAACATGGAATTGGAGTAGTCATGTATGGAAAAAGTTGGTAGTAATTAAATTCGTGATAATTAGAAATATATAGTATTACAATATTTAAGTATGTTGTTCAACGGGTCATGCTGTTACTGGTCAAATAATTTAGAAAGTTAACAATTAATTATCTCAACCGTTCAATTTAATCCTACTGGATAAATTACAAAGGCATGTTTGCAAACGAAAAACAAACAAACCAAAAGTCAATTAATTATGGGTATTGATTACGTACTACAATCAAATCTTAAATATGATATTGGTACACTATGTTTTCCGTCGATCATTAACTATAATGATACGTTTTCAATTGATTCATAAACAGTTTTTTATTAACAGTGCATGCTTCATCCATTCATAACGGGATACAAATAATTAAAAAACAATGTTGCAAGTTACAACAGTAAATAGTGTAACCATGCTTTTACAGCTGCTACACCTGTATTTAAATGTGATAAAAACAACGAAAATAATTTTCTTTACTGCAACATGGCAAGCTCTTCCTCAGAAATAGTCACATTGGTCAATTGTTTTAAGGCGATAGCAGTGGTAAATCAATAGCGAGCTTTCGATTAGGTTTCAACCAGGGACGTTTGTTAATTTCACACTATATTAATTTACCAGGTTGCTGGTGTCTGCACAGCGATTACGCTCTTTTATATCGTAAGGAAGCAAGACCTTGGATTATCTATCTATAAACTCCTAATTAATGGAGTGGCTCTAGCTTACGCCTTAACGGCTATCAAGTATTATCATACAAAACACTCTAGTTCCAACTATAAGAACGATATTCTCTATTATTTTATACCGACATTTAAAGAATTGCTGAAAATGATGATATTAACATTGGTGTTATATACACTAAAACGAACACGGTATAACAACATCGACGTTTTTTGTGGTATAATGTTACTGATACTTCTTTGGTTGTCTGGGGTAAGTTTATAATATTAATGTACTCAGCGTCATATGTTTACTTGTATCATGCAAAAAATTTTAACTTGCTTTCCTATATAGATTATTTTCTTGGCAATTGAGTTTAGCCCGTCGTTGTGGAATAAAATTAGTGTCGAAAACGCGAGCTTGATGGTGATTTTTGCAATTAGAACGGCAATACTTATATTTGCTGCGTTTCGATTGCCATGTCATTTCGGGGAAGATACAGCCAATTCACAAAAAACATCGTTACTTGCGTTGAATCTAATTAGACTTTTGTTCATATTCGTGTCTTTGATGCTACAAGGTCCAGCGGCGCTTGATCGTAATCGCTTTACGGTTGTGCCCGGGGCTGTAATTCTTATCATAATTTTATTTTTAACATCTTTCAAGATTGAATATCCACAAAATTTACAGAAACCAGGCATTGTCAATACAACTATCTCTGACATGGTTTAAATCACAATTTAATTTAAAATTTTGCTTAATTTAAAGTGTAACGAAATTTATTTTTGTTATCTAACATAAAACAAATGCATAATTTAATAGCTCTCCATTTATCCAAGTCACTTTGATATGAAATTTTTTTGAGTTAGATTTTCTTCAACGTCAATTTAATATTAATTGTATAACGCAAAATCCACGCTGGTGAGCACAAATCACATGTTCGTAATATATTGCTGACCTACATGTCTCCAAACACTCGACGATGAGACCGATACCGCTTAACTGTAGAAGCAGACTAATTCAGTGAACCGATCACGATATCATAATTGTATCACGATCATGTGTTAGAACTCTGACTAATAACTTTAAGTCTGATTTATATGATAAGATCAATGAAACTTAACAATGTTATACTCACTGACGCAAGACATAGACAAGTTAAAACTCTTCCAAGGACTGATGGTCTGCGAAGTACTGTGCTCAAATTCGGGAAAAAATTGCTTGGCTGCCGCTTTTGACAGATAATCAGTGCGAGGTGATTTAATTGGTATACAGAATATTAATTAATTCGATAGGATTGTCATTTGGTGCGACAATTTAAGTTCATTGCAAAGAGTTGTAGGTACAAGCTAGAATTTGTTTCCCGCAATTAAATTCGTTTAGGAAAGGTTGATACACGTAATAGTAAAAGTAAATTGGATTGTTATAAATTTAGTATCAAAGCATAAGACGTTTAATTATAACCAAATAATGCTGTCGCTTGGATAAATTAAACCAACTTTAATATTAATGAGCCATGGTGCCACCGCTGCCAAAAAAAGCTTGGTAATTTGTAATATGCCAAGTTAATAGTTTCTAATATAAGACATACAATAAAGATTCTTTCTACAAAAGCAACAAAATAATAACAGAACAAACACATTCAAAACCGTTCTTGTGCAAATTTACCTTTGTACCGATATGTCATTTCTATTACTAGATTAGCGTTAATTATGCATAACTAAAAATTTTTAGAGTTTATACAGAACGATAGAGGGTTGGCTCTAAGTGAAGGAGATTGTGATTTGGTTAAGGCCCAAGGACTATTCATTGTGAACATTTCTACAATCAAGTGGCACACGTTTCGAATCATCATGCGTTCATATATCGATCTTGAAGATTCAACTTTGGCAACGGCGCTATCATTTTCTCTAACTTGGCAAAATTTCTCAATTAGTAACCTTTAACGTTGATTTTCGAATACTCGCAATGTGAATCAGTCTTGTGTACGTTATCCTGATTGTCGAATATGACGTCTATTTCTTTCGATAAAATTAGTTCGGAGAATCGATTCTACACCAACGCGTTATTACATATAATCCTGATAACAAAGCTTCAACAAAATTGAAAGCAAATTTGAAACCATACGCGAATTTTGTTTGAAAAATAAACAACTGTTCTGAATGCAAGAAATTGCAACAAACAACTAATTAAATAATGGGTGAGCTAAACATGTAGTTTACGAGGAGACTACGATTGCTTATATTTCGATCGTTTTGTTGAATGTCGGAAATAAATTCCGTTGTGTTTGTGCGTTGTGCTCCTTGTGTATGTGTTTGTACCACTGAGCGGAGATTACGGAGGTTGATCGATTGACATTAAATGTTGAGAAATCACAAAGAGCAATCACAAATATATCGATTACAATGCCACAGGTGTAACATACTTTCAATATTTAAAATGACAAAGCCAATACGCAGAAGAATTTTTTTCCGCAAAATGAGCAACCCGGAAATAATAAACACAGTTCTCAACTGCCAAAAGGCGATAGCAGCGGTAAGTCAGTAACAAATGTATCAATTTTCAATGAGAATATTCACCAATTTCATATTTTATTAGTTTGCTGCTATGGGCGCATCGCTCACGGTCTTCTATATTGCAAAGAACCAAGACATTGGCTTATCTATATTCAAATTCCTAATTAATGGAATGGCTCTAACCTATGCCATATCAAGCATCACGACTGTGAATACTGATGTGAACAATAATACTCCTTTTTACGTTTTAGAGATATCTTACGAATTGCTGATAATGATGATATTGACATTGGTGTTATTTACGCTAAAGCGTACACAATTTACTGAGTGCGATGCTATTTTTGGCACAATCTTGCTGGTTATTATTTGGTTGTCTGGAGTAAGTTTACATTATTAATGTACTCGGCGTCATTATCTGTTACATTTACTTTCTAACGCCAAATATATTTAACTTTGTAGGCTGGTTACTTGGCAGTCGCATTGAGCCCGGCGTGGAGTGACTCTGTTAACTTTAATACAATCTTGCTTATACTTTTTTTACTTAGAATTTTAGTAGTTATTTTTGTTGCGATTCGATTGGCATATCATCGCAGTGTGACTACGCTTAATCCACCAAAAGCGTCGTTATTTGCATTGAATTTGGCTAGACTTTTGTTCATATTCATCTGGTTTATATTAGACGGACCAGTACTCATTGATTCTGACACCTATCCAGTTGTATTCGCGACCATAATTATTATCGGTGTTTTGGTGTTGACGTCTGTCAAGATCGAATATCCTGACATTGTCGGTGCGGCAAGGCCCCCTGCAGGGGTCCCTGTCGGGGCGTATTTTTCCCCTGTCAATGCGGGAAGAGGGTATGTTTCCCCTATCAATGGGTATGTCACCAATGCAGGAAGAGGGTATGTCACCACTGTCAATGCGATGGGAAATGCTCCCCCTGTTAATACAGTGGTCCCTGTTAATACAGTGGTCCCTGTTAATACAGTGGTCCCTGTTAATACAGTGGCTCCTGTTAATACAGTGGCTCCTGTTAATACAGTGGCTCCTGTTAATACAGTGGTCCCTGCTAATGCAGTGGGGCATGTTTCCCCTCCCCCTGCAAATGTCCCTGCAGAAGCAGTTTGATTTATCATACAGAAAAGAAATTTCGTTATCTGTTTTATCTAATATATCACCAATACTGATGTTTACTCTCAATGGTTTGTGCCTAATGTTAATGGTTACTGATGCAAAACGTACAATCGGCATGTGTTACACAGAAAAGTATCGTCTAAGAATATGCGCCTGGGATTTCGAATGTTGCTCGCGGATGTAATGATTTGAATCTAGTGCACAACGGCCGAGTTTTTGATATACTCGGCGAAAGTAACGTTGAGACGACAAAACCCAAAACTTTGTAGTCAACAGATACGGTGTGCTTTGTGTGTGACATTCGATGGCACAAACTTAGCGTTAGTTGTACTTTTAAGATTATCAGTTGATGTGAGGAAATAAGCTTTATATTACATGTGAAATATTGTTATTGTACTTAATAGTAAAGACACGGTACATTTTATAGGGGACGAATTTACGTTCAAGTTCTGTTACGATATTTAATGTTGTTTAATCGAACTGCTTCTTCATTACATAACTAATTATATTTTACCATTTTTTAGTACAATCGATTAGCTTCAAAAAAAATTATTGTGGGATACAAAGACAATAGAATTTTCAAAGATAAAAATATTTTTTTATGTGCGCAAAGTATTGAAAGCGACGAAGACGATATGCAGATTGATTTTCTTCACTGCATCACGGCGGACGCCCCGACTCCAGATTAATCATGCAATTCTTTGGAGGCGGACAGTAGTAGCAAACCTACAGTCTTCTCATAATAATGTCAATTCCTTTTACGAGACAGAAAAGATAAACATAACGACTTTTTTTTTATTTTTGTGATCACATGAATGATTATCACCATCATTATTATTACTATTACGTAATGGTAACAAAATTCCGAAAAAAAATTTCTTAGACTGACAAGTGTAAGGATATGGGGAAGAAACCATTTATCGATCGCAAAACAGCAAAACATTTTCATTTGGTTCACCGATCACAGCGTGATCCACTAATCAACGATGCAGAGGCATCTTCGCACGTACTTGTAGAGCACATTCCCTCCAATTTGAAGGTAACATTCCATCTTCTCTGTTGAGGTGGTAAGAATGTCAACGTCTCCTAATCTTTCATTCAAATTGATAGGGCAAAGTTCCACCCATCCAAAGTGATGCGCAAGTCGACGCAGAAAAGTAATTTTCATAGATTTGCACTCGTTATATTTTCTCACTGTGGCCTTTTCAAACCCTCTTTTCGAAAAACTCAAGTCGTATAGGTCAAGCTGCGCTGTATGGTATATATTTTGATGATGCCGAATACAATTATATGCAACATTTGAAGCCAATTGGCACTGAAGCAGGGGCTGTGTTCATAGAAGCGCCCGCGCGTAAAGAAAAGACAAAGGTATTTGAATTACTTCTCGTTGGTCAAAATTATAGCAAGGAAGAAGAAATGGAGATAATTGATATGGGTGTATGATCCAATGATGCTTGCAACACCAATTGTTCCTACTGAGCTATCTAAAGTTGTTTTTTTTTTTGTCATGGGTCGGTTGCGGCTTCTTTCTTTCTCCGTTCTGACATTTGCATTTCTCGTGTAGACCTCGCTATTAGCCAGTATAGAGAAGAAAGCGGCGGGAGTAGATCTACCCCCCGAGGTTCTTCCTTCATCTTCAGAAATTCCGCTTGACGTAATCAATCAACCTGCTATTCCTGACGGTAAAAATAAATTCGCCGTCATTTATGATCGATATTATTGATTTTAACTCACAGTGTTATGCTATTTCAGAGTTGCAAGGCCTCCAACCAGATATGGACCCCAGTCTCCGAGAAGTGTTAGAAGCACTTGAGGATGACGCTTACGTGGATGAAGATGTAGGCGACGATTTTTTCGCTCAGCTTCAGCAGGCAAATTTTTTTGCAGATGAAGAGGGTGGCGCGTTTAAGAAGAAAAAGGAGAGAGTGATGGAAGTTGACGAAGACGACGAAGATGATGAAGAGAATGAAAATGATGAATATGACGGAGGGGATATTAGTGACAACGATGAAAATGATAGGCAAAGAGATGCGTGGGAACGCGAATTTAGAAAGTTTCAAAAACGCAAGGAACAAGTGAAAGATAGATCAGATGATAAACAATCCAGAATGACCGGATATTCCATGTCTAGCTCTGCCATGTTTCGTAATGAGCAATTGACATTGCTTGACATGCAATTCGAAAAGGTAAGCAATGAACTTTTAAATCTATTATATATAATACTCTTGCTGATAATTCCCCATTATGTTTTTTTTTTGCTCTTCAGATAGAAGAGGAATACCTCTCACAATCAACAAATTCTGATGATGATGAGGATGACGATGATGCTTCTCCCAATGCTGATCAACCACGCGAAGATCTCGACGATATATTCGACGATTTTCTGGAAAAATATGAAGTTCTCGGTAATAAGATGGCTCCCAGACTCGCGGGCACATCAGCCATAAGAGCATTAGATACGATTCGACGGGAACTAGGAGAGGTCGTCATTGAGGATGAAGTAGACGGAAAGCGAACCAAAAGGAAAAAGAAAGAAGAATATGTGGAGATTGACCTGACAAGTGAAGGAAAGAATAAGCGGGAGGCTTGGGATTGTCAGTCGATTTTGTGTAAGTAGATTTTCTATATTGTATAATTGTTAGTATCGGAATGAGGGAAGGAAAACATGGATCGGTAAAAATCACTAATAATATTTGTTATTAATATGTGCAAATTGTAGCAACATATTCTAATCTTGAGAACCACCCTACATTAATAAGAGAAGAACGTTACCGAAAAATTAAAATACACCCGAAAAGCGGAATGCCGATTATAGAAAAAATGGAAAATGTATCAGCCATTTCAAAGGAGGAAGCAAAAAATGGTTACACGGATTCTCTTTCCGACAGCGAAGACAGTATTGAAAGTGTAGAACCTCGAGGTATGTAAGGGATGCTTTGCATAAAGTCGATTTGATGTGATATAGTCTACTGTATTAAACTCGTGCGTCTCTATCTATAGTGAATAGGGGAATAGCACGATCTCGCGGTGAAGCGGCAGATGACAAGAAAAAACGAAAAGAAACTGTCAAGGCTGAGCGGCGGGTGAGTACAGAGAGTTCAATATGTGATATTTATTACAATTAAATACTCTTTTTTGTTAAAATTGTTGCTTCCTTGTAATGTAGGCTCGTAGGGCAGAAAAGAAGTCACACAAGCGAGCATTCGCTCGAGAGCATACGAAACAAACCAAAATGGTTTTGCGTAAAGAGAATAATCATGTTAGCGCTATGCATTTGGAATGAAAACTTGCGCCCATGGGTCGGTATGGTTTCTGGTTTTGGCTGAAAATGATGCAGTGAGTGCGGGAAGCCCAGCAAATTTATATACTCAATACCTCGACGTCCGATGATACAGAATGTTGTTACATGTTGGGTGGGCGGGGCGGGGGCCGCGAGGCGTTTGGATTCCGTAAAATTCTTACGCCATTTATAGACAAGCCCTTTGTTTTTGGGCGATGGTTACCGTGTAAATAGACTTAATTACTTAAACGTTTAATTATTATCGTCACTCTGATATTTACCACTTATGTAGCTATACCTGGAGAGGAGGGCACACTTGTTCAGCTTGCTTTTCAATTCCACCTATATAGTAATAGTAAGATGACCATGAAAAAATTTTTTCTTTTATTGTGTCATATTTATAATATTAACTAGCTCCTCGCCTTGGGAATTGTAAATGTTGGGATGGTGCTCATTAACTATTGCTAAATAATATATTAATACTAATAGCAGCAACGTAAATATTTATTGCACGCGACATATTGATGAACAGATGTCATTATAAAAACTGCAACCCAATTCTGTAAACTGTCAATAATCAGTTGACTTCTGTTAATTACGCAAAAAGATTATGAAAAGTTTGCAAGAAATGGAGCGTATTCCAAGGTTAAAATTGAGGATTTTGAACCAAAAATATCCCCTTAAGTGATAACAATCAAGTTATAGTTTCAGTATCATTCCGTATGAAAGAACATTCAATATATTGGCTACAACGCTATATTAACGACATCTCATTCTGACTGCAATTTTTACGCCTATCCGCGAATAATGTCTAGGATACACAAACCATTTCGTGCCTGTTTTCAACCAGCCTTCACTAATCATGCCATCAGCGGAACAACCTCTGTATGGTGAGGCAATTCAACCAAATCCGGTTTATTATTAATGGAGAAGTCTACAATATTGTATAAGAGTATAATTATGAGAACTCGTCGTATTTTCTTGCCAGAGTTTACCTAAAATAAAGAAAAAATTCTGGTCTACAAACTGATGGTTTATTCGCTAGGCAAGGTTAAAGACGCATGCAAGGCAATAAACCCTGGTTATTATATGACTATGGAAACTTAACAGCAGAAATGTGTAGACCAGCGTGTAGTGTTGACACATTCTTTAGAAGACAAATACAAAATGTAAACCACACAATTTCTTAAAGAAAATCCCAAACACGGAATTAAGATCTAAATATTGAAAACCTTTGCCGTTTTCATAGCACTGAGCCTGCTGTACTTGATTTTTTTACAATGTCAACAATATGTTTTACACAATCTACGTTGCTTTTCGGTATAGTTTTTTAATTAACTCGAAACTACCATCAAACTTGAATTTGGTACCATGAAATTTAATCATAATAACCGCAAATTACTAAATATAAATATAATCAAATAGTAATATTATTTTTATTCTGTCCTCCCGCATTATTATTATGAAGTAATCTTTAAATGTTTCTCATCTTTATTCAATCGCTTAATCCCATCGAATACCAGGCTCAGCGTACCGTTAGGTCCTTTCCCTATAATTCGTCTTCATCGAGAATGTAATTAATTTGTTCGCGTACTGCTTCATCTTGGATACCAAATAAATGTACTTTACGCGGACTGAGATAATAAATTTATTTTACTTGTTGATCGGAATGGGGTACGTAAACGTTTTGCGCTCAATCGTAACTGTATTGCGCAGTCGCGTCAATGCTACAATAAGCTTTACGTCTTGTTATTAAATGCTCATTTACTAATTTTCTCTGTTGTTCTGCTAATGTCGTATTTTTGTTGTAATAGTTTCTCTCTAATTTAGCCTTAATTAAATGTTCTTTGTACTTTTTTAGTAAGTCTCTCGCTTCTTCTACCTTACGAGCATTATACTGTAAGCCGTCCCGAAAATGTTGGCACATGTCACATACTGTAAATCTGTCGTTGGACTCATTATTTGAATATAAGCGTTAATTGTTGTCATAATTTGCGAAACGCATCATATTTTAACAATTTCAATGTGTTTCATTTTCAACACCTGTAATAAAATTACGATAGACTGATTTATTAACTCTTTGCGGCTGGCAAAAGTATAAGCGATTGAGTAATGCGATTGAGACTTCTACCAGGACTTGGTAGTCCATGAATTCCCGCATAATTTTTGAGAAAATTTTTTCACGGCAGTAACAACGGTTATATCAATGGTTATTTTGGTTTTCCATCGCGACACTCGTTTTATGTTACCATGAACGCGCAGTATTATACCATTCGTTTTCCAAATGAGTGCGGCCAATTCCCAACATGTTGAGATACGTTTTTTGACAAAGCGGTGTATTGCAATCTCAATAGTAAAACGTTCGCTTATTAGTACGCATTTTCTTTTTAAGACGTCGGCTGGAAGTTATTTCTCCGCCATTCATCGCTTTCAGCTGGGCCATTGTAAATATGTCGTGCTCGAATCGAGAAAGAGCTTGAAACGCCTCACATAATTCAGCAAACTTCCCTCTCGGGATCATTTTTGAACAAGCGCAATTGCAACCTATCTCCAAAAAACGCATGCTTTTTTATATTCGGTATAACCATCATAATTATCATTCTTCATATACGGGTATTCCTATGTATTATTTTTTATCATCATAGTAATATTCTCAACTAAACAAGATATAAGTCTGAAAATATATGCTAAGCAATTTTATTGACACAGATCACTAATAGACCACACACTATTACTATTGAAGCCACTATCTAGCATTGTCTATCACTATCATTATTATTATAGTTTATTTAATCCATATATTCAGATATTACTTTGCATTTATTATTATGTAGTAAACGACTCATTTTTGGTGCACACACTAACATGGTATGACAGGATAAATGTGTTAGTATTAGGTTGTAAAAGCAACTCAATATAGTTCTGCAATCTTGTTCTTCAACTAATACTATTACTAATGCAGTATTGACAGCAATAAACCAATAACAAGCCTATCCCACCTTTTGAAATAAATGTTCTTACTATTACTATTAGCAGAATCTTGCACCCTTTAATTTTCTTCAGAATTCACCTGCTTTGTGTACTGCTTTTTAGGGCTATTGCCATGGGGGCTGACTCTAGCCTTCCTTTTTAAGGTATAGCTGCTGTCCAATGACATTTCACTGGCTGCTTCTGAATAAAATGTTAGTATTAGTATTAGATATAATTAATAAAAAAAAACTTCTTAGAAATGTTGAATATGAATGTAGATTTGATACATTTTGGCTTACCATTACCCTTTCCAGACTCCCCAGAACACAAACTGTTTATGTCTTGCTCAGGTTGTGCATCATTGAAATTTATTTTGAACACTTCTTGTAATCGTTCAATATTATCCTGGATCTTGTGTTGCCATCCATTATGACACCAGGCATCTCTTGCATACATAATGTTTCCACCATGAAGATCACAATGCACTAATCCCGCGTCATGAATAGCCCACAGATAATTTGCAATATCGTACAAATGCCGTAATTTATCCATCCACGTCAATTTGTTATGACGTGATTTTTGAGATTATAAGCCACGGTACCCGCAACGATTAGGTAACAGAAAATCTCAAATACAAAGACAGTAACCCCAATGCTACCCATGTAAATGTTGCTCAATGGGTTAAGACAACATTGAACTTAGACATCAACCCAACAACTGTTGGACGCTTACTGAAGCGAAATGACATCAAGGAATGTGAAAATGTCTCTAATTCCAAAAGATCACGAACTGTTCAATATCCTGATCTTGAAAACGCAATGTACGAATGGGTCATACAGTATCAAGCTCATGTTACATTAACTGATGAAATCTTAAAAGAAAAGCGAAACAGTTTGCGAAGCTGTTGAATATACCCGAAGATAAATTTAAATTTTCGACTGGTTGGTTAGCAAAGTTCAAGAAAAGACACAATATTACAAAAGTAAAACGACATGGAGAAAGTACCTCAGCAGATCATGCTGCAGTAGATATCGCTATCCCTGAATTTAGAGAACTATTAGCGCAATATAATCCACAACATGGATGAGACGGGATTGTTTGTTGATTTATTTTATTACCGTAAACTGCCATGAATAAGGGCCCACCTTCATCATATAAGGGGGCTCTTATTCATGGCATGTTTGGTTGCGCCTTAAAAACAATGCAAAATGATCTACGAATCATCACGTAACAACTGTCCACGTTATCTCTGTTTATTACATAATCATGATTCATATGATTTTCAAACCCGTCTTTCTATTATGGTTCGCATTATTTGTTGTTATAACTCGCATTATGGTTAAGCCAGGATTAATCGCGCGTTGATTACTCGCGATATGATTCTGTAGTAATACGCAATAGAGGATTAGGCGTCGCCCCATCAATAGTTAAATCTAAAATGATCTCAATGGTACAGAAGACGACTTAATATGGAAAGAAGGTGTTGTGAGGGAGGATGAACCAGCTATAGTTTTACCAGAGGATGTTTGTGAAGACTATGAATCATTATAATAAATCAGCGATACTAAATAAAGTAATATATGACGTCGATTGTTGACGTGGTTATTTCATAGCATTACGGCCCTTATTCACGGCAGCATTTTTCATATGAGGGGGCCCTTATTCACGGCAGGCTCTTATTCATGGCAGTTTACGGTATATTATTATATAGTATCACGTGAATTCAATATTACTGGTTCTCCCTAAATGCAGGTTTCTCTCTAAGACCTCGGTCCCGACGACCTGCACTTAGTATTAGGGAGAGTCCACTGTATTTAAAATCGGAATACAGATTTTAGCGTCGATCATTGCCAAAAGATAGGCTGAGGCAACAAATGAAAAATGTGCGTTCAATCTCTACTATATGTCAATATGGCAAAGACTGACCAAGATTACTATTCTGAAGCCAAGTATCCGAGTGTCATTAACACTTTTCTGTGAGAGCTTCTTCAATCGTTTCAGCAGAATATGTGAACTCTATCAAAAACACAAGATCTATGCCAAAAAACGCGTATCATTTGTTGTACAAAATCACATGAAAATCACGGGCGCGCATACCGTGGCGACAATGTACGCGTAGTCAATCCGGCAAACATAAAATTTTCGCCGTCTCAATGTCAAAGAGCATACTATGACTTCCGATGATCTCTTATGCTATCCTGGTAAACTTTTTCTTTTGCAACTCTAAAAATTCATTAGACTAAGTTGATGGCATATTAATACAGTATGTCATTATCATAGAATACTGGAATCGAGCTAGCACAGAATGGGGGGACGTTATGGATTGGGACGTCTTTTTCGTGACAAAGTTTCCCAGCGCATCGGTTCACGATTCACACATGGCCCTTTCGAAAGAACTGGAAATACTACTGAAAACAAATATCGCGGGTGGTCGCAAGTACCAGAAAGCTTTAACTTTTCGGAACTGTCTCAAGGTCAGTTTACTTCCTTTAGATGTGTACCTTTAGATAGAAGGGATATGCTACGCCCCGCGGCTGCGTGTCGTTTCAGGTTTGCTGCGCGTTTACCTGGAGGGGGAGGAAGAACACTGTGGTCTTTAGTATACTAGAAAGTATGCTTCATCCAGTGTGCACTGTTTCGTATATCTGAAGGGCCTGACAACACCCTGCGGCTGCGCGTCGAGCGATTCCATCGCAGAAGGCATGCTGCGTGTATGCCCGAAGTGGGAAGTGTGTCATGGTCTGGATCAGCTGGATCCCATCATGCCATGCGATGTCAGGAGTGTCTGAGCCATATACCTGATAATTTATTACATGATATAGCAATGATAACGTATACTTATGACACGATATCTTTACTAGAAACAAAATCTGCTTACAAATTGGAACCTGGATAAAATACGGGAAATTGCTGCTCAAGAGAGAATCCAAAAGGTCTGTATTTCTCTCTATGAGTATTTCTTTTTGAATTTTGTCTCACTTTTTTACACAGAAGAAGATTGATTATGAAAAGGTGTGTATTCTGCAGATTTAAATGCTTCATTTTGAAGCAATAAAAATACCTGATTTTTTTTTTTCATGATAGAAAACCATTGAGTATGTTGCAGTATTTGCAACTGCAGATGCTTCTCGGAAACATTTTTTGACAGAATCAACTGAGCCCAACAAACGACTGAAAACAACCAGGTAATTATGATGATAATGAGAATTGCTATGCAGTATTTTCCCTTAATATTAAACATTTAATCTTTTTTCTAATTGTGACTCTGCCAATGAAGTGTCTGAACAAGGGGATCCTGAGGATACAACACAGCTGTCTGGGTAGCTATTCATCATCATTATTTTCCGATTCATTTTGTTTATGAGTTATGTATAACTCTTCATGCATTCAAGGGCTGGCGATTATGAAGATAATTATGATCAAGATGCCCTTGAACAGATGAATGGACAAGATTTTGAGATAGTCTTGAAAATAAATGACAAATGCATTCGATCCATTATGAATGAATGGCGTGAAAAAGCCAAATATATCCCAAGTATCCACAAGCAGGAGTAAGTATATGTTATTTCATGTCAGTTTTCAAATTTCTTATTAGTATTAATTCTCAATGCTCTATTACAGCTTGCTAAAGTACAGTATCATTGATACCGTACAAACATCTGCAACACATGCACAGAACCTCTTTAATGATATCTGGGATGCTCTCATTGAAAAATGCGAGGATATTTTGAGATCTGACTCACAAAACAAGACTGACAATAATAAGGAGGTGAAATTTTATGCGATGGACCTCTTCAACACAGCATACAATATAGTAAGAGTTTCTGAGGCAATCAAGCTTGCAAAAAGCAAGTTGGAGCCTGTGGAATTCATTTACAAGAAACGGGTATTGGATCTAGCAAAAGTTTTGTAAATACCAGGGTTGTGCACGTTGCTTATGAATTTTGCATTAATATTAATACATACTAATGTAAATGGCTTCGTTCATAGTTGCAAACAGATCCAGAATGGCGAAAATGCTCTGCAAACCAACCAGAGTGAATATAATTATATAATCACATTCATCTCGCATATATTCGATTTCCTCTTCAAAGATCTTGAACACATTAAATCCATGTGGTATGTTAAGTGTCTGAGTTAGAGTGTTTCAACTCTTGTTTATTTACAGTAATAGTAAAATAATAGGGGCGAAAAATCATTACGAGCAGCAGCAGCTCTATTGAATAAGAAGCAAAAAGATGATAGCCGTCGGCGTTCGGGCAGCAAAATCGACCTGATCATGATGTTGAGGGAAATACAGCTAGAATTCTTTGTAATGGAAGTCTCTGGTTCGCCTTTGGAAGGCGACCATACACATTTTGTCGGTGATCGGAATAAGATTGCAAAGAACCTTAAAATTCTGCTCAACTTTATGAGAACAACGTACCCTGGAAATTTTCAAGAATTTCGGAAAATCAAACTCTACGGAATTCAGATCTATAGTAGGTTCTCATGAATTGGATATTAAATTTTGTTTTATACTCACAACAGCTTCTTTGCGCACCAACAGAGCACACATTCTACGTGTACAGCCTGTCGATGCCGTTTGCAGGAATATATTTTTTCAAACACGAAGCAACGTTCAATTATCCAACGGTGACGTTCCTTTTCCCGAAAGCCATGCCAAAATTTATATCAAATTTGTGGAGCATGCGGGTAAGCATTCGAACATTGATTTCTTACAAAGAACATAATGGTAACTGAAATCTTTTGAATAGGAGACGATTTCTGCAAGCGTGGAAAGCATAAATTCATATGTGATGAGTAGTCATTCGTCATCAGAAAAAGACTATGGGAGTGAATTGGATGAGGTGACAATATCACCTGTTAAGAGGAAGAAATAATGATGTTTTGGATTAGCAGAATTGATAAAGCGACGAAGCTTACTAAACCGTTGTTACATCCTTGTAAACAGTGATTTGTCATAGGCACCTTGGACTTGCAGAATTTGCCCCAATATGAATAAAATAATTAATTATATACTGATATTCGCTGTTGCATTCGGATCACGAGATGTGGGGGGCAATATTTTATCATTCATCATTTATTGTCCAAATTAAGACTTTTATACTACAAAAGCTTCTTCACCTACAAATAAGGACGTTAGCAAAAATTCGACCATAATTTAAGACTAAAACACGATTGCTCTAAGCGCTTAAATTTCTATGACTTAATCTCGTTTTGCTGTCACCTTTCATATTTATCGCCTTTCGCAAACGGCTCTCTTCTCAAACTAAGTACCTTATGGCCAGAAGCAGCAAACTACTCAGATGGGGAAAAAGGATAATAACGTTGTCATTAATCATAGTAATAGTAAAAAAGATACTGTTACGGCAGTAAGTCACATGATAAAATCACATATACAGTCAAACCGATAAATTTGGTTCAGTCAAAAAAAAATATTGGTATATAAATTTTTATTATAATACCAGTATATATAAAGTCATTTTAATTAAGTCAGTATAAAAAAATAAGAGTCGTTTTGAGAAAAATATCATAAAGAGGTTTGACTGTATCTATCACACCAGATTACAAAAATCATGCTTTACAATACTTCATATAAAAAAAGTGCCAAACTTTGAGATCGTGACACGCGTCACAATCTCGGGTTTTCATAGTTTTTAATAAACATCAGGTGATAAGCAAGAAGAATATTCACGGTATCATACTTTATTAATACATGCAAGTGATAAAAAATAAATAAAGCTTCTATGCTGTAATTGCAAACTTGAGTTTATTGCTTGAAGTGTTGCCGGTAAGACAATATTTCAACTTATCTTGAGAATACAATTTCACTAATTCAGGATCATAAGGGAATCTGATTCCCATTTTCGCAGTCCATAACAATAAGCCATGTAGTCCATAATTTTCATGTTTTCCATTGCAGAAATAGATAGGGCCTGGTGAGCTCTACAGCTAAAGTGATGCAAATTATAATTATCAATCCTCTGAACTGTTTCAGAATTTCAAGTATGTGACATGGATTTGATACTTAGCTCTGGATCAGGTTTGGCTTTGAATAGATTAAAGTCTATTTTGATTTAAAATCAAATAAACAAACCAAACGCGCATTTATTATGTAAACGAGGCCCGGAACAACATATAACCGCAGTGTTATTAGATTACATGACGTTACCGGTACAAAATCGCACTTAAAAAATACTATAACGTAAGGTTCTCGTATGACATTTGAACGTCATTAATAAAATCCACGTCTAGAAATATTCTCTTCATTTATTGCAGTGTACAATGACGTTATAATAATTAACAAAAGGAAACATTATTAACCATTTACGATATTAACTAAAAAAGCAAGTAATCTATCAACTTGAATCAAGCGTTCAACTTTCAATTAATCTGTTTTAAGCAATATGGGATTTCGTGTAAAATTACAAAAGTTTGAGTTACGACACTATAATTTAATGAGCGATGCAAATAGTGAATTGGCTTCATTTTAAATCAAACGTGTAACCAGTTCCTACTTATATATCATCGTCTTGCCCTAACTCTATTTCTAAACTTGGCAAGCTGAAATCGGATAGCGGGGGTAACTGGTGAGAGCTGTTTCTTGTTTCAGACATATCACCAGTAAAGAAGAGCTTACTAGAATATTTATTCTCCTTCTCGAAACGCGATAAGGGTCTTACTTCATGATGATAAATTGTATTCCATACTTTGTTATTAGAAATATTCTCGCCCACCTTTACAGCGAGTTTTTTAATATCCCGCCAAATTGCTAACGCATCAGGACGCTTGTCAGGATCAGCGTCACAACACATCTCGGCAAGCTTCTTATATTCCTCTGGTGCTGAATCTGGCATCAATGGACGCAGTCCGCCCAAAATATCGCATACTAGATCTCTATCAAATGATTTATCTCTAAAAGGTGATTCACCAGTGGCAATCAAATGTATAATAATGCCAAAAGAATATATGTCTGATTTCTGAGTAAATTTACCAGTACAGATGACCTCTGGTGCGATAAAGGGCAAAACGCCCCGGATGGTTGATTCCTGTGAATTCACCGACCGAGAAAGACCAAGATCACATATAAATGGTTTGCTTAATTGAAAATCTTTTTCCTTCCCAGACTTGTTATGTGTATCATCATGCAAGACTATGTTTCCACCATGAAGATCGCAATGTACAATTCCTGCATCATGAATAGTATACAGATAACTTGCAATCTTCTCCAAACACTCAAGTTTCATTCTCCATGTCAACTTGTTAATGTTCTGATCCAAATAAGACAAAAGGCTACCATTATTAGCGTACTGCATGACAATCATGTACTCATTTGTCTCTGGTAGTTGTGTGACCCCGTGAATTTCAAGAAAAGCAACGGATTGACACTTGGCATGATTTCTGAACTATCAAATGAAGATAAATGCAGTCAGTTTAAATGTTGCTTTACGTAACATATCAAAAATTGCGTACCTCGGAAATAAACAATTCCGGCTCTTCATCCAGATTCTTAAAGCGTTTGAGTACAACAGTTTCTGGCACCCGCTCTTCTAGTGAATGATTTTTATATTTGGCAGTATAGACTGTACCATAACCACCAGATCCAATCTCTTTGAGTTCATAAAAGTCAGTATACGGCATATACTTTATATCTTCATTAGTCTGTAAAACTCTCTGCACAATTTCATCTATATTATGATAAAACACCAAATAATATGTTTGATCCGATGGCTCTCGAGTGATACCAATTATCCATATGTTATCTGGAGTTAGTAACTCTGGGTATTCCTCCGTTAGCTATTTGAGGAACAAATACAATTATTAAACAGTAATCAGGTCAGACATGCAATACATGCTCAAGTATACTTGCGCTATTACAATATACACGTGAGATAGTTTACCTGATAAAAGTCAAACGACTGAGCGTCCCGGCCGTCAATTATCTTTTTGAGTGCCACTTTTGTCCATTCACGCGTTATCGGTTCTAACCACTCTGCTCTATGCGTGCAACCATGACGTAACGAAGTCATTGCTTGTACGTTGGTCAACAGAGAGTATTCAATCCATTGTATATAGGCATCGTGTTCCCTCTTCATATTTTTCCATGACTTCATTATAAATAAATCCAAATACTTGTTGCCAGTCGTCCAATCGACAGGTCTTGGTGCTTTACAACGATAACAGAATGCATATTGACTTGGTGGTAATACAAATCCACATGCCAGACATAATCCACCTCCATATTTTTCTTTCATTAGATAGTACTTCTGCTCGTTTTCATCGTATGTAAATCCAATAGTTATCCAAACATTATTGATTAAAATATCCGGATGTTCACGGCATAACTAGTAAGTATAATAATAATATCAAGTCAACGATTACCCAAACATGTCAACAACTTGTGCATAATTGAATACGTTACCTGGCTATAATATGAATCATTTGTCTCTTCCGTTACCTCAAGTGGAATCAATTTAACAGTTACATTGTTAAAGGTAGGCAAATCACGCAAGTATACCCCATTTTTTTTAATCCATATACAATCAAATGGAATCCATTCGAAATAAGGTTCATTTGCCGTGTCACTTTGCATCTGAGACTTCTTGATGAATTCATCGAGTTGCTTATTGCTGCTTGTCCATCCATCGAATAATTCTTTACGACCGCAAACGCACCACACAGGACTACACCTTAGTATGCCACACTCAGAACAGAACCCATAGAGAGAATAACAGTGGTAAAAGCTTCTCTTGGTAACCATGTAGTAATTATCATTATACTTGGTAAATCCATATATCTTACTATTGCGTCTGCCAAGCCAATTTACGTATCGTTTAAATTGATCGACATAATTGTAATTGTGTGTTAAAAGAGAGTATATTCTAGCAAACTCGCTTACGAACGTTGCCGTACATTTTCCATCATTTCCAAGTAACAGCAATGTCGCCATTGTTTCATACACTTTACCATCCAGTGTGTGTTTGTAAACAGCATAATAAACAGAGTCAATTTGACTTGGCTTTATGTCAACGATTGCCGAGCAAGGAATCCATTTAAGCCTCCGTTTATGACTACCAGATATGGAGTGTTGAATTAAGTTGTCAATTACTGATTGAGCTAAAATTGACGACATCGTTTTTTCTGGAGTAAAAGATTTTCTCCAGAAATAGCTATGGTTTTGCACCACATTATTTCAACACGTGTGTATAGTCTAACCCCAAATTAGAAGGCCCCTGAACAATCCTTTACACTAACTAACTATGGATGTTGCACTAGTTACGATTTTTCCGAGACAGAAACGTATATGTTGTATGTAAATCCCGTCACCATGTAAATCCCGTCAAGGACCCCAAAATAAATAGATGAATGTCGTACGTAAATTCCGTCAAGGACCCCAAAACCGCATTTACATATGTAAATCCGGGATTTACATGGCGACGGGATTTACATACGACATATACAAGTAGTCTCAATTAAAACATTAAGCGATATTTAAATTTTGTTTAATTAATTTAGGAAAACCGGATCGAAGACCGTCCTGTTTAAATTAGAATAAATAATTTTCCTTCAATTTCATCGTAGATTATAGTTGTTGATGTTACCCTTATCCGGATACGAGTACGGGAAGTACATCGTATAGGGAGTGAGAAATTGTGCACGAAAATTAAATAAATTAGGTCACTTGTAGACGAAGCATTCAGTCAAAGCAACATCACCGTAGTAAGGACAGTGAACCGCTGAGTCTAAAATTACCAAATTCCTGGTCGGTGAACACACCTACGTTAAAGATATAATTGGCTTTCCCAACAAACAATTGCCGACCGTAACAATACTTATCAATGGCTTTAGGGTCCGGTGCAATCATTCTGGTGCTTTTATTATTTTTACACGTGTGTCGTTTTAATTGTAGCTGTGTCAAAGTAGTGAAATATGATCAAGCAGTCTTGATCGATCTTTCATTGACAGGTAATGGAACTTGGTGACAATGGTACTCCTTCAAAACATCAAAATACTAGTCAAAAAGATAAACTCCTATCATATATTTTGCAAGTGATCAGTGGTTATGGGATGTATTCCATGCTAGATGAATGATGCCTTTCAACTCTGTCATGGATGGACTTGAAAGGCTTGTCCACCATAATAGTTGTAATAAAGAAAAAGATTGTTATAGTAATATACTCTGCGATTTCGGAGTTTTTTATTTATTATTGTCTTTTCAAAATTCTGCAAGCATATAACATTTGCACAACTTCTTTTGTGAAAACAGCCATTATAACATGAAAACAAATGAAAATTTTATGAAAACTTCTATAAATCAGTGATTACCAAACCTTTCTGAAGAGTAGAAGATGCTTACTTAATACCACTTTACTATTACTATTACCTCTTTACTCAGCACAAGACAATTGGTTTGTTACACCAGTGATCATAACTGATTATGAGATGATTACAACTGATTATGAAACGATTATGAAATGAGTATGCACTAATTATAGTTCTCTTTTTATTTTGATGTTATCACTAACAAATGCTATAAAGATGCCAAAAAGTCTCAGTGAAGACCTAATTTACATTGGAGAATTGTATTCTTGCATCATGATGGATATTCAAATGAATGAATAAGAAGCTTATTACTATTACTATTACATATTAGTTGGTATACTGTTGGAAAGGTTTTGACTACATATAGAAAGTGGGAGTGTGTCAATTACAATAATTATAATGATAACCCTTTCATGGGCCCTAGTACTAGGGGAAGAATAAAGCTTTGTGATGCAGATGATTATGGAAGTATGTAATATTAATATGGGGCATGCTGCAACAAAGGCAGACAAAGTGAACATTATAGTATGTGACATAAATGAGAGGCTGATTATAATGTGGCTGTAAAATTGACCAGTGTGACTGATGATGTTTATGTTTTGAAAAGTAATAATGGTGCTCATTCAATGAGGTTGGAATGCACAGAAGAATGCAACCTCATTAGCATAGCATAACCAGGCCAGGCTGTTTGCTCAAATGATACCTGTGAATAATTCATTAGCTAATACTAAGAGCATTAATAACAAAATGCACCTACTGCATAACCCACCAGCACAACCCACCAGCACACTGATAAGTTCCTTCCACTGATGATTGAACACATCCACAATGGTTTCCCTTGCCTGCTGGCAGACAACCTTGCCATCAAACATGATCAAGCTGAGAGCCTTAAATCCATCACCAGGAGCATCAAATGGACAATGCCCACCTATACACTATAATGATCTGTGCTATGAACTGCAGGTCAGACAAACCATCATCATCCTTGGTACAAGCAAGTAGAATCCACACACAGTCTTCATAGTACTCTCTAAGCTGATAGTTCTATGTGTCAAGAACTGTTTTAGAGACATTAAATAAGTGATGTCGTTTAACTACACCACAGCAGGACATAATAAATATAAAATATACTTTATCATGTCCCAGATTTGGAATAGCCAACTCACATTTCACACATTTTTACTGGGAAGAGTATATTTTATGGTGATTGTTAAAAATTTGTGGAACTATAAAAACTGATTTATTGTAAACTTATTATTTTCAAGTTCTGATAAACAATGAAATTAGCCATGTTATTAATGATAAGCCACTTTTAATAGATTCACAAGAAGCACATATATCTGGCTTTGACAAAAACCTAGTACAAAGTTTTTATCACATTATTTCAATCTTCACATGCGTTATTCATGAAGCGTATGTTTTTATTTATGTTGCCATTTATTATTATTCTAATTATAATGGGAGTGAGAATTCGTTGCATCAAGCCTCTGAGACATGAAATGATAAATTACTCATAATGTACTGTACATAATGCAATAGTCTTAGACTTTGTTTCCAGTTCAGCTGACCATTTGCCACAGGCAACTTCAAAGCTGCAGCACGTTTGTCCGCATATACACTGCATAAAGAAAAGGAACAACGGTCGAAAAACAGATTGTTTTGTAAATAAACAAAAGTACGCATTATCGATGGTCAATCTATTTAATCTTTCTTAATTATTCATGCAAAATTTACTTAAATAGCAAAATAATTTCCTATTATCAATACCCTGATTCATAGAGATTAATCATTGATAGAATAAACAGCTTTAGCGGTCCACGTAGCTGTGCTGAATAAAGGGCCCACCAAATCATTGATAGAATAATACATTAGATGTAGGATATTTTTAATATGCATAGAATTATAAAAATATACGTACGTATTATGTATTTTTATTTAATTTATTTATGTATGTGTAAGACGCTCCTTGCTTTTTGGTAGTAGAAGCACGAAAGGTGATCACCACACGTGTGCCAATAAAGATCACAAAACATCACTTAAATAGCAAAGTCACTGACATACCTGTTTTATGTAACGATTACGGTCGCAAATAATACTAAAATTCCAAATATTTGGCTGATACGTGCGAAAAAATTATATAGTGTAATACAGTTTTCTCTCGAAATAGTTATGCTCGAATAGATTTCTGCTTATTATTATACGGTTTAAGATTTGCCGAATCTTATTTTATAGTGTGTTACAAAAGTCTTCGAACACATATATTAGCAGGCATAGCTTCAACACGACCGTTCATAATAACAACGTCTCCTTTATGGACGTAATTAATTAATTCCTACCAATGTATCGTAAATTATTGACCGAAAACGTAAAAAAAATTTAAACTAAATTGATTCTTTGTAAATGTGCATATGTACATTTAAGCATATTCGTTGCGTTGAATAAGATATTTAATAGACGCCTGAAGAATGGGCTAAATATTGTAATATGCCACAAGTTTACACCCAATGAAACTGCTGCAGAGTAATCTTTTACCGGACCAGTGGTAAGAGATATCTTGA
This sequence comes from Paraglomus occultum, assembly GCA_910592205.1. NCBI lineage: Eukaryota > Fungi > Glomeromycota > Glomeromycetes > Paraglomerales > Paraglomeraceae > Paraglomus > Paraglomus occultum. The sequence continues at coordinate 27,445 of CAJVPJ010000073.1, forward strand.
AGCTAGGAAATTAGCACAATTTCCGAATGACGATTCATATGCACCTGAAATCGGAATAGCAAGCATATAGGAATGGAAATGTACCGAAAAATTACGTAATAGATTCCATAAGCGCCTCTTGGAATTGGGAAACGTAATATGTCGTATATAATTCATCGCATAGAACACGCGCTTTGCGATATATTAATATTATTACCCGATTCTTACTTTATAAACAAGATTTCATTTTTTTTTCGTACTGTGAAATATCGAAATCCGTGCATTTTGTACATTAAAATTGAATCCCGTTACAGGTATACCTGTGTAAGTCTAAAAACCTAAAAGCATTTAGATACAATAATCTTTATGATAATCGACCAAGTTGTTTAAAATATGCAAGTTTATGGACGTTATACTCCTGAAGAAATGGCGTGAACATTGTTGGGAACGCTTAACGTATTTCAGAAATAAAGTATATCTCTTCACTTATCAATCGTTCCCGCCTAGGAGTATACATTAATACTATAATTTTTTAGCTCATTTGATGTCACATAATTTTATATAAAGTATGGTATAACTTTAATTAATAACCTTGACATTGTCATACAATAAATTTAGAAACGATGGTTAGTTTACAAACTTGGACCTTACGACTAAACTATCACCAAACAAAGTCTAGTCAATATCACTTTGTTTAAATGGCAACGAATAAAGAAATAACTCGTTCTGAACGTTTTCGTTAGTGTAACTTCCGTACAATGAAATTAACGTCTTTCTTTCAAATTGCAAAAAGGGAAAAATGGAAATTATCACGGGCCTATTGTCTCAATTCGATATACCGTTTGCTACGTACGATAGTCAACTTTGTAACAATGAGCGTGTTACTCCGGACAGCTAGCCTATTGTTCTCACTTATCTGTTATGGCCACGAAACAGAGAAACCCAATAACAACGACAGATCAGGTAGAAAAATGTAGTAACGAATACGAAATAGTTCAACTCCTTGTCTTTTTCTGCTAAACTTTAATTTGTGATTGGTCGTGCTGCATGCGTTTATTGCGATACATTGATCTGAACGGTCAAAAGAATTTCAAATGATTGTACGGGATACCAACACATAACCCAGGAACTAATGATCTGGATCGTCGTACGACATGCTTGTATAGCGAGCACACACGTTCTTAAAATCTTGTAATAGAAGAATGCAAACTGAACGGAAACAAAGAAACCGCAAGTATTAAAAACAGTAAAGTAACTCAAGCCCACGGGCACAAGATTATGAGATTGGTGCATACACAGACTGACCAACCGAACAACAAAGACGATGCTTTTAATCATCAACATTAAAAACGTGATTTTGTAACATTTAATTAGATATAACTGACAAAGATGTTTCTCATTTACAATGTCAATCACAGAATATTACATCTAACCTTTTCAAGCGAATTGTCCTCCCTTCCCCCTTTTTATCGATGACCATTGTGTAAACGGCTGGCAGTTGGTACTTTTTGAATGTCTCACAGATGACGTTAAGATCTAGATGCTTATGCTTAGAACAGACGTAGCACGAGATGGTTCTACAATAAGCAACTCCTAAAGATATACTTTGTGTTGATGCCGAATATTAAGTATGGGACTGCATAAGCATATAATATTTTGCGGTAAACGTATGTAAACATGCAGGTATATAACGAGTTAAGCATTCTTGGCAATGATTTATCGGTTACCTGAAAAAGGGGGGGGGGTTCTAATAAACGAAAATAAACGAAAATAGACGAAAATAGACGAAACCCATTGTCGACTAAACAGAAATGGAAATGGGACATCAAGGATGACGTTTTCCAACGCAGATTACATCCATTTGCTTATTAATATAGAATATATATGGCTACCCGTCTGTCAACAACAATAACAGATTTCCCTATTGAGTTATGCTTTAGACTTGTTACACCGTTCGCTTTGAATGTGTAAATTGTACCGATACGATACATAAATAAATTCCGCAACCCTTTTCCCTAAAAAACCATGATCGACATTAATTGCAGATCATTTCCGTGTTACATGCAGTTAGTATTGTTCTTTGATGCTTGATAATTAGTACTGTTTAGGACAACAAACTCATTCTCTCCAAAGCGGACATTGTTCTCGAGTGTCTACGTTACCGTAATTAGCAGACATTGGAGCGAAACGAGTTCGAGCATGTAGACTTGCAGCAAAACGGACAAGACGCAATGTGATAGCGTCATTGCAAATGATTAGAAAAAAGTGACTAGTAAATATAACGGCAAACTCCCTCATTCCATAAATGAAATATCGGTCATATCTCGTAATTATATCCAAATAGTAGTTATTATTTTACAAAGAAATATTAGTTTGGCAATATATCCAGCTCGGTACTACGATGTTTGCCGAACAGTCTAATAAAACAACGCAACAACAATCTATAATTGTACAGAATTTGAAATGAGGGTTGAAACAATTGTTACCACAATAGGACGACTTTACACCCGATTGTTCTCAGCCAAAACAATAGAAATCGGTGGAAATGATTGTCCTATCATCAAACACTATATGCACAACGGTCGCATCCACAAACACCATATTTATTATATATATCACTCCCAGTAGGCCCTCATCCGTCTTTCTCTACCCAGCTCTAATTTGTTTACTCTTGTACTTTTAACCTAAACATTCCATTCTCTCGTCGTCTAAACAACGACCTACCTAATAACAAAGGACATTAATTGCAAACAATACAATACAATACAACAAACACAAGAGACGGACAATACACAAAAGAGCAGACAACGAATAACTGACTGACCAACAAGCAAACAATACATCGACAAGTCGTCTATATATAAATCACATTTCTCCTTCTAGGACAGAAATCACAAAAAAGAAATCATGTTCACCGAATCAACTGCTACTTCTTCTTCTTCTTCTTCTTCCGCTAGCAACAGTGCTGCTCCTCACCCAATCATAACAATAACCTGTGAAGACTCGGAAGACAAACAGCTCCAAATGAACAATTCGACCTTGATAAACGCTTCCACAAATGACAGCGAACCTCCCGCCTACTCGCAACTTCCGGTAACAGCTCCCCCTGCCGCACGACTTCCCGTACAGAATCCCTACGCCGAAATGCTTCCAACTTACGAGCATGCCAAAGTCGACATGCCTCCATCATATCCGATCCCAAAATATGCGGATAGTCCATTCGATGCTCCCATCGAGCCGCAAGAACCCTGGCCTCTTACCAAGAAATTGTACATTTCTGGCTTCGTATTCTGGCCTCTCTGGTTTGTGGGAATGGGATTCTGCGTGTTCGGCAGAGAAGAAACGACAAGATTATGGGGAAGGCGATGTGCTTACAATTCGCTCATAGTCGTTGCTGTATTCACATACATAATCATAGCCTTTTTCAGAACGGGCGGTCACATATTCTAAAACAAGAAAAAGAAAAAGAAAAGAAACCACCTTTTTTTTTCCTTTGATTTATCGAACAATGAACTATATTTGTTAAAAGCTGTACTTGCATAACAAGTATACACTCCAATCATTTAACAAAAAAAAAAAAAGAAAAAGAAAAAGAGGCCCGTATTCACACCGGGGGAAGATGGGAACACTGTTCATTCATTTTAGTATCGATTTCTGGGTTGGGTTGTTGTTTTTGTTTTTATTTTGTTTTATTTTTGTTATTTTATACTTAATTACGCAAGAACGTTTGTCATATCTTAATTAATTTGAAGAAGATGAGGGCGATAGACTGGGAATTGGGGGCTGTGCTCTCCTTCTTTTGTCTTTGCCCGTAATTTTGTGTATTGTTCGACTGATGACTATTTCTATCGTACTCATTTGTATGTATTTTTAACGGTTGTTGTTATACCTATTGTATTGTAATTTATATAATATCGAGAGAAGCTATCGCTCCCCTATCTATCTAGCTATTTTTTCAATCGCAGATAAATTGTACATATTTACTCTCTAGTTTAATGTTCTTTCTTTGATAGGAGGAAATAAAATCCAAGTAAAGAAAAAAATATGAAAAAAAAAAAAGAGAAAATTTAAGAAACGTAAAAAAAAATACATTTACGAATCATAGTTCTATTGAAACCTTTCGCGTCTCATTATAATTATGGGAGGGAATGTTTGCGGATAAGAGAAAACAAACAGTTCTCCAAGCTGGGGCCAAATGAGTACGCAAGTGGGTTGTGATAACAGAAAATAATAAAAGACCTTTATTCAATGAAATTAGGAAATTACTTTCGATCATGAATTCGGCTCGACCCGAACAAACCGCAGTTAGTTTAAAAGCCTTATTATATTATTATAGTCGTCGTCAGTTAAGCGCGGCGTAAAAACTAAAAATATAAAGCCCCTTTGCCTCAAAGTGATTACTAATATAGGTTTGAATAAGCGTTTATTCACCACAACCGCAGTACCGCATGGATCGAATGTAATATTAGCAGCAGTCAATAGCAATTGTTCTCTCTCGCAAATATAACTGTGGCTGGTATACATACAATGCTGTATATTGTTTGATAGTTATTGGCTTCTGGTCTGGATAAATCCATGAAGGTGTGACAGGTGTCCCCTAATCCGAAACTGATTAACAGGTATGACAGCTTGTCAAAGGCTATTGACACTTGTTCGCTTTTTTACAATGAGTGAAGTTCAATCGCTAGCTGTCAAGGGTATGTATTGCTTGTATATCACCTCCCTAATTACTTACAAGAGACGCAATAACTGTCCTGCATGTAATTAATTGTTCTTCTATTTACAATTAGGTCACCGTCCTGTCGTCGTCGTAGTCTCGGGACCATCCGGTGAATTACATAATTCCCCATTCTCGATAATGACAACTTGATCGCTTCCGTTAATGACGTCAATTAATCATATTTTTTGCATGTCTCAAATTAGGTACCGGAAAGTCGACGCTACTGAAAAGACTATTCCAAGAGTACCCCGACTATTTTGGGTTTAGCGTCTCACGTTAGTATTTATCTCGTATTATCAAACGCACACACTCAAAAAACCAAACACATGTCTTTGATGTAAAAATCAAGCTGCCGTCATACAATCAAATTAGCGTTTTCTACTCTACCGATCTGACAGATACAACGCGATCCCCGCGCCCCGGAGAAGAGGACGGAAAACATTACCACTTTGTATCTAGAGATGAGTTCCTGTCTTTGGTCTCACAGAACAAATTCATCGAGTATACGGAATTTTCAAAGAATTTATACGGAACAAGTATTAAAGCTGTCAAGGATGTAGAAGACTCGGGAAAGATTTGTATTCTGGATATTGAGTTACAAGTAAGAGTTGCCAAAAAAGTAGTTGGAATGGGGCATCAATTGATGAAAGGCGACCGGCATAAGCCAAACCCTATCGGATCGATTCCCGTTATTAACCACTTATTCATTTCATTCCCGTCCGGATATAACCTCTCCCTTCCCCCTCCCCACTTTTCTTCTCTTCCAATCACCTCTAATACCTTCCAGGGAGTCAAAGCGGTAAAATCCAAATCTTCCCTCCTCGATGCCAGATTCCTCTTTGTTGCTCCACCATCACTAGAAGTCCTCGAACAAAGACTCCGCGGAAGAGGGACAGAGACTGAAGAATCGATAAAAACACGATTAAAAGTGGCAGAAGAAGAACTCGCGTATGCTAACCAAGAAGGCGCGCATGATTTAATTGTCGTAAACGATGTTCTAGATGAGGCATACGAAAAGTTTAAAGCGTTTATTGTAGAAACTTATGAAAGCAAGTTTAAAAAAGGGTAGAAAACTGTAGATTTATTAATAAAAATAAAACAATCCCAGAACTGCTTTTAATATATTTATGTGACAAAACGATGATACCGATCAGAGGGAAGGTGGGGTGTGATGGAAGAAAATGTCTTTAGATCTTGATTCCAATTTTGGCTTCCATAAATGTATGGAAATCTACCATCTGTGTTGACATGTCTGGAGCTATAAAATTGAAATTAAACAAAGCATGATTAAAATCGTGCTAAGCAAAATCTCTCTTCCTGGAAAGGCGCTGGGTGAGGAAGAAGAAAAAAGGATCGATTAGTCTCGGCATTCAAACTTACTGTTCATAAAATCCTCTACATCGATCGTTTCATCTTTGCCAGACAAGATTTCCAATCCCAAATTGGAGTTTGGCAAGCCAGGGAAACGTTGTATCTAAGGTAACATGACATGTAATTTTTTTTAGCAATCGAGTTAAAGAATGATGAAATTTATGAAAAAAGAAAAACTCACATTCGAAACAATCTTCTTCTCCATCATACGTCTCATAGGAGCATGCAGGCCAAAAATTCTTCTCTCAAAAGTCAGTTTGAGATTAGTCTGAGTCTCTTCCCACTAATGAAGAAAATCACATGGGGTTTTATAATGCAAAGGAATTCGTTACGAGATTTTTTTCTAATCATGCCAAATTCCCCCTACCCAACCAAAACCACACCCTTACACACACAACCCACACATATTCTCTTTTCATTTTAAACATACTCTCGCTAATCTGTTCTCTAATGGATGCCGGTTTATGGCGTGGCTCTCAGACTTGAATCCGTGTCTGAATGTATCATGCACACCGAATTTACTTAATGTCGAGACGTCAGTCTTGCCAGGTGGTGGAAGTTCGCTAGGCACTATCCGAAGAGACTGGGTGGCTTGCTGAATTATAATGGTTGAATGCGGTGGTTAGAGATGGGAAATCTTTTAAATGGCAAACACTGATCGTAGAGAATCGTAGTAGAGATCCCATTTTTTCTTCCAGACATACCATGCTTTTTTGTGTGGAAAGGAAAACGATAGAGAAAAAGCCGAGTGATTATGATTACGTGTTTCTTCGATACGGTCACGTGTATAGGGTATTACGACAGCATGTCTATCAAAATGTTCAAATATTAAATATGATGTCCACTATAAATTCCGAAAGGAGTACACTTGATAATTGGTTTTATTCAAATCGTCAATTAGTTCATATTAATATGACTTTTTCACCAGTTTGCAGCACCGATAGAAGAGTGGTACAGTCTCGAAGGAGAAACGTTAGCAAATTTAGCAGATAGTAATAGTATGCGTATTAGTGTATATCGCTTTGCTGACAGAGACTGTGTTATTGTTACGGCAGGTTAAATTCCATAAACAATTAATACAAGTTTTAATAATATGTCCAAAAATTGATTACTTATTGTATATAGCGAGCTAATTACATTGTTCTTATTGCTGTATCAACAACATATCCAGGATATCGACTCTCGAGGATTAGTGTGGTACTCGCGTATGTATTGTAGGCGTTCCTGACAATAAGTTTTACTGTGTAGCGCTTAGTATTAGATTTGTAGAAAACAGTCAATTGGTATTATTCTGCAAGTACTTTTAATGCGTACACTAAACCTAGATTTATAATTATGATAAATTTTTAATATTAATGTTTTTACATACCTTATAAATTTGAAGTCTTGGACCTGAACAAATGCAATGTGTTGCAAAAGGAAAAGATTAAACTGATCTGAACATGATAACTTTTTATGCGCGTGCATAGATAATATTTGCAAAATTGTACATTAAAATACATGAAAAGCATCTTCAAGAAAATCAAGGTATGCCTTAGAATAACTAAAATTTTGCTCCAGCAAGGTAAAACAAGTCGTTTTAGTAAACATTCTAAAACAAAAATAATTAATTCGCGCCAGTGCAATGGTTTAAAAAATGTATAGATATTTTATATTGTTAAAGGAATAATTATGGATATCAAATAACTTGGCAAGTCACAACAATTTATAATAAAAGAGTAAAATGCAGTTTTAAATAGTCTTTAATAAAAGTGCTTATATTAAAAATAATAATAATAATAATTTTGCAAAATTTTATACCAATAAAACTTATACAATAAACTTTGATTTTAAGAAAATTTTCTAAATTAGAATTAATGACTTTATTTTGTAATGCAGACGGAAACTTTATTAGGTTATGAAAAATTTTTTTGATACAAAAATTTGTCTAGTTTAAAAATAAACGTCAGGGTGTTATAAATTTACAAGCTAATTTTTCAAAATACAAAATTAACGGTCTCCAGATAATAAGGTTCAAATGACATTGGGTAAAAAGCTTAAGAAAAATTTGCCATGTGTTGGACATAATAATAAACAATGAGTTTTAAGAACATTCAGCTAAGATAATTAAATTATATAATATCAGATGATAATCTACGCATTGTCTTAAAATGTAACTGTTGAAAGACATTATACATTTTTATTACGAAATGCTAATCGGTCCATCAAGTCAATTGCACAACCAGTTACAAATAATTGGGTCAAAATTTAAAGTGTCAGGAAATTTCCTAACCCGAATTTCATTAAAACTTTGATCAAATTGAAAGTTGATTAGTCGGGACACAATGGATTCAAAATGTAAAGTTAATAAAGACAACTGATAATATTAATTCTAAAAATACACAACAATTTATATTACTTAAAGCCAATAAAAGCTTGGGCAATAAACACTCTTTGTGGAAATGGCTGTGCACCCTAGTAAGCTATATTAATATTGTCATAATCTCAAGTAAAACATGTGTATTAATATGTATTAAGCACCAGAGACAATATGATTACGCTCTGTAACCGGTCTTTCCTCACATGTCTGTATAAGTTTTGTACTCTGAATGAAAAGTGCGTGCCTTTAAAAATCATCGTCATTCAAATATCACTTATCTGATTCTAGACAAAGATTCTCATAAACTACAAAAGTTCCGATCGTGCTCAAAACTCACACGCATTAAATTGGTTTACGTGTGTTATTATAACAGTCAACGTTGACAAATACTTTATTGACTCGTAGCACTTTTTCAAACAATTAAAGTTAGACGAATGTCTTTGGATGTAGCAAATCGATTTAATGATCGACTAATTGACATGTTACTTGCTGTTGTTTTCATCCAACAATCAACACATTGAACGCGCGCGGCCATTAGTGTATCGCATAGCATTGAACGTATGGGTCCGTCTGTTATAAGTTTATCCAAAGTGACAGTGTGATGTGTAATAGACACATATTAAGTAGAAACGCTTTCGGCGCTCAAAGGCACTTTAATAGAGCTGGATCGGGAAATTGTTGCGGAATTATTTGCGCACAAGAAAATCATTGCTTGTTTATGCATTATCACATGACTTTGAAATTGGTAACGAGTGAACGTAATTATAATGTAACAAATTTTTAATTAATTTAAATAATCACTGCCATCCTAATAACATCACCCATTATTGTTATCATCAGTAGGGATTGATCAATAAAATAACATTTTTGTTCTTTTCATTAAATACAGGGATTTGACCATGCCATGCGAGCTCTTTTTTTTCCCCCTATCCGTTTGATTTTTACGAAAGAGACTTGCATGCCAGGATCTCATCAAATCATTCGCACTCGAATGTGTGAAACGTTCTTTCATTTGCCGCTAACCAAGCTACAACTTTTTTTTTTCACTGGAGAACTGCTAGATTAGGAATATGGGATATGACCTGATGAGGATGTCAACCTCCGGAAAGCGTTTCTTATTTTCCAGTTTACGTCTTTGAGATAAAAAAAGCATGCAATACCATTTCTTCCACATGCGTGTACAAAAGATTCGCAAAAAAATAAAAAAAAAAAGAAAAGAAGCGCAATGGCAATATGCAAAGTCCATCAATCTGTGCACTCTTTGTTTCATTCCTATGGAGTCGTGGCAAGTTGGGTTTGTCTTTTAGACTCTGGGTATTGAAAAGCATATGCATGCTGTTAACGGAACACGGATTAGGAGATGACATTGCCCATCGCGCTAGCCTTTAATGAACCAGCTGGTTATAATCGGATACTTTAAGAGTTTAAAAAGTTATCGAATTTGCATTATCATTGGGCGATCAAAGGGCACGGTCACTTAATATCCCGTGTGGACGGTCCGGATAAAAAATGCAAGCAGTTATTCCCATCATTATCATTTCCGTTATTTATCGTAAAAGGAATTCCCCCATAGTATGACTGAAGCCTAGAAAGTAACATGATAGCAATGTTACTATAATAGTATTATACGAATTCGCAACATATTGACAACGCTAAAAATTACCATTAATGACTAACAGCGAATTAATCTGATTTGAAACATGAACAAGGCTTTTGTTCCCTTACAAAGATTGATTACATACTATATGATACATTAAACAAGAAGCATATTTCCCAAATCTTTGTTAGTGTATCTGTTCCACCGCCGAACATGTTTCTCTTTTGCCGAGTAAAGCATAACTGTAATTGGGAATAAAGAATAAATAACCTTTGGAAAGAATAAATAACCTTTGGAAAGAGTTATGTGTAATTCTCTCTTATCCTTGGCAATTGGGGGTTACATTGACATCATCATATGGCCAAGGTGTGACATGTTTGATACTGATGGCCACACATCCAATATGTCTAACTCGTTATTATTTAATATCGAACATCCATCTAAATGTTGAATGCACTCTGACACCAAAGTCCTGGCCCTGACTCTACATTCCAAAAGATAAAAGAGAATTATACGTCGCACACTATTCTCTTTAAACTCATTCCGTGTTACCGCTCTCGTGACTAATAATTCGCATCCCTTTCATTGTTCAAGGGGCAGCGAGTCTGTCACTCTTTAAAATAGCTTTAGCAACTCATCACTCTTCTCTACATCTGCTACACTTGCCATTAAACTTGTCTGCTGCACATTCGTGCACAGTTGTCAATATTGCAGTCACCTACGTCGAGCACTTTGCCTCACTCTCCCATAATTGTATGCTCAATTCGGAAAAGTCGGTTGCCACTATTACTGCAGAATGGTGACAGACACCTCGGATGACTTGGTAGAATCTGCAAAGAGATATCTGGATGCAGTATTCGGATCTGACACTGACACTAGCTTACTCACTACATTACCCGCCTCTTCCCTCATAACAAGCATCGACGCTGTCGATCGTGAGTTTATCACTTCAAAGACCTCACCAAAAGACTCTACTAAAACTTCGGAAACAGATTCAACCGCACCAACAACTAATGAAAAGAGAACATCAGTTTCAGCTGCTCCAACAACTGATGAAAAGAGAACATCAGTTTCAGCTGCTCCAACAACTAATGAAAAGAGAACATCAGTTTCAGCTGCTCCGACAACTGATGAAAAGAGAACGTCAGATTCAACCGTACCAACATCTGATGAAAAGAGAACATCTACCGATTCAGTATCATCTATACAAACTAATGAAACTGCTGACTCATCAACAGATAGCAATGATATCGACGTCACAGATGATACTCTACAGGTAAACGCACCGACGCGAACACAGGTAATGGGTGTGCTTGAGAACACATTAAAACGAAATTCTATGATAGGGACTGACAATGACGAGGAATCTAGCCCGGGAGATGTAGCAGATGTCACAGATGAGTTGTACATTGAGACAAACAATCCATCCCATTTATTCTGGGTGCCTGCTCATTTACATCCGGAAATAGCTCCTAATGAATTCAGAAAATGGTTGCAAACTCACGCAAATGCGGCTGGGAGTGGGGCTGGCACTATAAAACGCCGCAAAACAAAATTATCTAAACAATACATACCATCAGAGACAGAAGATGAGGAGGAGGATGAACCGGAAGAGAAATTGCCCGAGAAAAAAACACCCGCATTCGATTGGGAAGCTTTTGGAACATCTGATGGTACACTCAGTCCTAACGTGGAATCATCAAAATTAAATATTCTTCGAAGAAGTCTGAGCTTGGATTTGCCGCCGTTCATGGGTAAAGATGATTGAAAAGCCTTTGACTTGCACGTATGGCAATTGTTTACTTACTTTAAATTCACTCTCTAGCTTCGACGATAGATCACACGTTTGACCGAAACTCATCACCACATGACGATTCGCCCGTTCTCGTGCCCAGAGTAGCTCCGGCGCTCAAGCGAACGGCTCGCACCAAGCTCCGTCGTAACTCGATAGCAGGAGAGCAGCCATGCCGTCATGCTCCGCCCCATCGAAGAACAAAGTCTACTCAAGGCACTCCGGATAACGAAGCGAACATTACCGATACATCACCAGCTATTATAATCACACCAGATGATGCAGAGTCCTCTGTAGACGCAACTGCCACAGAAGATGCCACCGCAACCGAGACTGTGGCTATTCGCGTCACTTTAACAGATAATCCAGTACCCATTCGAATCACATTGGCTGATGACCCAGTCAAAGTTGAGAATAGACCAAAAAGAAGCAGCTCGCTACCACAAGGTGCATTAAAAGTGGCCGAAAATCTGGAAACGGTCAAAGAATCATCGTCAGAGGTAAAATCACAGTCAAATAGAACAAGCGTGCCAACATCATCGGCGAGTATCGGCTCAAAGAAATCTTCGTGGTATCCGTTCTCAAAGAATACGTCTAAATCTGATAAAGAGTCGAAAGCAGATAAAGACATGACCGCAGACAAGGAAGCAAAAGCAGATAAGGAAAACAACGTTGATAAACCACCAGAGAACACAAGCGGAGAAATTGTGGTAAAAGAAAAGTCAAAAATTTCGACAATATCCACGCTGTTTACGCTATTTTCATGGTCGTTGCAGAGTAAATCTAAACCATCTTCCGACGTAAACAGCACTACAACAGCGGCACCGACCACAGAATTGCCATCTCCAACAACCCCGAAAAAGACGAAATATTCCAACTACTGTCGCTTCCCTCTGCATGTAGAACGTGCTATTTATCGCCTGTCTCATATAAAGCTTGCCAACCCTCGTCGTCCATTACACGAACAAGTATTGATATCGAATATGATGTTCTGGTATCTTTCGCTCATCAATCAGCAACAGACTGAATATGGTGGCGAGGGCAACCCTAAAGCACGAAAGGAAGCGATGAAGGTGAAGAGTAAAGTTGGAAAGTCGAATGGTAATAGGAAAAGCAAAAAACGATCAAAGAAAAAGGGAGCATCGGGTAATCGACGCAAGCGCAATTCTGGTACCGAGATCGCATACAAAGCTCCTCAATATGACGTCCAACAAGTACAGATTGCTCAGCAATACTTGACCCCGCCGGCATCTCCTGCGCATAGTTCGTCGCCATATTCGTTTGTTGACAGTGATTCAGAATCAGACTGTTCTACAAATAGCGACGCGGAACTCGAAGGTCACGGATATCACCATTATGCTGATGATTATATATCAGACGGGACGGATGGTGAGTATCTTGCTGATGAATGATCCAAGGGTCAAAATGACCTGTATGCAGCTACGAACGGACACGGGTCTTCACCTAATGGGCATGCTAAGCCAAAGAAGCGAGCGCCATCGCCGCATCCGGAAGGACGCTTACATGTTGGTTTGGTGAATGGTCAGGAATCTACAGTAAAGACTTCAGATGATGAGGATGATGACGTTCCGCTTGCCTTGTATAAAGTTACGCAGGTATCTGAAAACTGAAAGTAGCAACAGCCCTTGGCTTTTTTTTTTTACTATTGCCAAGTATGTATATTATGTATTGTATTATGTAATCTGTTGCTATGAAAACAGCTTTCCGACGTCATGATGCATTGATGCGAGATTACTCTTTGGCGGACTCATTACTTGAAAGTTGTAAAAATTGGATTCATCATAATACTATCGATACGCTAGCAAGTATCTAGCACGCGATAGGAATACCCCGTTCGAAATTTACTTTTTTCTTTCTAGAGGCAGCAGGCGAACCTCCTTATTTTTTATCTATTCGGAGAGGTAATCCTATCTGTAATAGATATCACGTAAATATGCTTATTTAACTGTTATTAAAATGTTTAATTACAAACGCAATGTAATATTTCCTTTTCATTAATTCAACAAATAAGAGGTGTACCGACTTGGTTAGCTATTTTTTTTTTCTTTAAAATTCCAAGTTATACAAATCTTAATGGAAAGTTGTGATATCCGTGCTAGGAATGCATATTTTTTTTTTATAAATAATATGACAGAACAAAAGATTTCAAAAGTGGCAACGAGTTATCATTATCTGCACAATTTGAAAATAATCATAATTATAACGAATTGATATAAAAATTAATATTTCAGTGGACTTGTACGCGTGATTCATTAAATTATATTTTCATTGTTGCGTAACGCAAAATATCGTTGTATGAAATGATGCGGATCGTTATCGCGGTTTTTCGAAAATTGCAATTAACCAATCGAATGCACGTATTAGTACAATATTATCACAAAGTGGGAAGTGAGCGCGTTTTCGATCATGATTAACCCAGACAATATATATTATCGCCTTATGTTCCGTCGGCCAACTCTGTTTATTATGTAAAACTGATAACAGTTTTGAGACCTGCACTTGTGAAAAAGGAAAAAACAAAAACGCAAGTTACAAATTATGGTCTATTCTTCAATGCAAATTGATTGTCCGATTCAATCTAAAGAGTCTTGTCAAATCTGCCAACGTCTCATCAAATCTCTCTAACGATCTGTATATGTCACTCCTGTTTCCCAGTGCAAACAGGTTTTCGGGATTCTGCCTCTCATCCCAGTCAAGATCGATTGGTTTTTCTTGCGTTTCTTCAAGTTTTCGTTTTTCCCTTGTTTCATTATGTGTTGGTGTTGGTGTTGGTGTTGGTGTTGGTGTTAATGCTCATTTAGTGTTGTGGTTTTTCACCTTGAGTTTTCTTTAAATACTTCTAATTGTGCTGTAATTTTTGGTTCCATAGTAATGTTGGATTTAATGTAAATTAGTTTTATGCATTTATTTTTATATAGTAATAGAGATAATCCTATATTAATACTGTTATAGTTATTATTGTGGTTTATATTTATCACATTCTGGTGTTAATAGCTTATGAACTTGTCTTAGTTTGTCGAGAATTTGTACTTGCGTTGGGGAGGGATCCCTCTATTTGTTCTAGAAAAAGCTCAAGATTTCTCTCGGCAAAATCATCTTGAAGAAGCAATTAGCATGAGTAATTGGAAATTGTTTGAATTTAGTTGGAGAAATTGACCATGCTGATATGTAATCCCAGTAGAACATTCATTACGAGGACAGACTTGAAAGGAATTGTCGTCAACAATTGAAGAATTTGTGGCAGCATGCTCATCGGATAATGAATACCGTACGCTCCGAGGCATCATGTTCAAACAAATTGCACACCGAATATTACAACATTTAATATTCGTCCTTTAGAATCTGACACTATAAGTACTACAATTGATATGCCAGAACGAATGAAATTAATGTGTATTAATAATATCGAAGAGGCAAGTACTGCCAACCGATTCAAAAAAACAAAAACTTTGCATCGATTGATGCAATCGTTGCACCAGACACACTCGTTCAAATAACTGTTAGCCTATTATAATTATATGAATGGCGTGAAAAGTCTTGTTAAGAAATTAGGCGGGAAGTCGGGAACACAGATCTATATGACAATTATCAGATACAGCACTTTCACATTATCAGCAAGACTGTTGCGAAGAAGAGATTACCAATCGTGTAAAACAATACGCATTGAAAATTGACTTGAGTTTCTGGTAATAAGTATCATTACATGTGGGATTGCGGCCGTGCGATTATTGCTTTACTATGACAGAATTAAAAAACCTTACCACCATTCAAGAGGAAGTTAACTATACCATGTATGGTACATTATAACGATTTTCATAATTATAGAAACCCCTGAAATTTGTACACACGAAGTCTCTTGACTGCGAAAATTATGAACACCAAGTCTCTACAAACTACTGCGATTATTCACCTGCACTCGACTTCTTACCCTTTCCGTGGCACTTTTGCTTACCCTCTTGGTAAATCTTCGCGTCTCTAGCGCCAGTATTTACAAAAAAGGCTGCACGCTTACTGGCGCTTACTGGCGCTTACTAACGATTACTGCTTTCAGTTTCCTATTACATATTGAATTCAGAGAATATAACATGGTCAGGAATATTAGCGAAGACTTGCGCTGGAGAATAGTTTGTCCCATAGACGATTTGCCGTCAGCCGAGGCACTCGACACTGCTATTATAACTCAAGCCCGATGATAACTTTGCGCTCAACACACGCGGCAGGGTGTATTACATGATGGAATGCTATGAGGATGCACTCGCAATCGTGTTTACTACAAGTTGAACAGATTCGAAGACGCACTCGTCGATTTAAACAAGGCTATCGAACTTGAACCGAACGACACATCTGAGTGTTCAGAGTGCTGAACAGTCGATCTTGACTGGAATTTGAGGCAAGTTCCTGAAAACCTGTTTGCACTAGGAAACAGGGGTGAGACATACAGATCGTTAAAGAGATTTGATGAGACGTTGGCAGATTTGGACAAAGGCTCTTGAGATTGAACTGGACAATCGACTTGCATTGAATAACACAGGCCATAATTTGTAACTTTTGTTTGCGTTTTTTCCTCTTCATAAGTGCAGGTCTCAAAAGTGTTATCACTTTTACATAATAAACAGAGTTGGTAGACGGAACATAAGGCGATAATATATTGTCTGGGTTTTATTTGAGTAATCTCCACTTTGTGATAATATTATACTAATACGTGCATTTGCAATTTTCGTTTGTGTATGCGATAAAACTTGGAACAATTTAGTACAAAAGTGAACTAGTCAATAGCGTGAGTAACTGAAAAGGGCATTCTGCTTCTGCGTGAGTATTCGAATTTTAAAAATAAATTCGGGAAGACCCGACAGCCCGATTCGGAAAAAAGTGGGCTTGGCCGGGAATTGAACCCGGGACCTCGTTGACCCTAACAACGAATCATACCACTAGACCACCAAGCCGAAGCTAGTTATGGTTGGTTAAATATTATCTAAAAATGTTTGAATTGCCTTGACATTTAATAAGAAATTCAAATACAAGAGAGGTATTAACAGTAGATCCATGGAATCCAGCTTTATATTAATTGTCTTGCTAACTTTGTTTGGGTGGTCCTTATGCAAAAATAGCATAAATTATTTACATATCACTTATCTATTGAACAACTCGAATAGAATGATCTTGAGGCAATTGCTGGCACGCCTAAAATATCTTGAACGCCGTATCGATATTGCATAAAGGCGATAGATTTGTAATATGTGTGTCAACTTTGTCTCCGTCTTTTCGATGTCTTCTATCGATTTATAGGATTCATACCGATACTACTGGTTTGCTCTTCGGTCATTGAGCTTCCGTTACAAGATTGTGAGACGTAACCATGCCAGTAATACTTCATTAAGGTTTAATTATATATTGTAGTGCTGATTACTTTAACATACAGTTGCAATATTAATATACAGACATAAATATTTAAGATGCGAAAACCCCATCTTTTCTAGAGGCCAAAAAAGAAACCGTTATCTATAATTTGGCAAACTGCGCCTGTGACCACGTAGGCAAATTTATGTGCAACTCTGACGCCACAGTGACAAAAGGATTATGTTGCCACAAATTTGAACACAATGAGTCGCGCTAAGCCAGCATGTTTTACACGGGTTTCCGCGTATACTTTGCAACCCGTTCTGTTGACTTTTACAAAAGTAAAATCAACAACAATCTTATCATTACGCAACGTTGACTTATACGTAAAAGCAAAGAATTGACATACTAATATTCGAGAGCCGATTTACAGAGACAGGATTTTTTGAACTAACAACTTTAATTCTGACTTCGGTAGAATACCCTTCTTCGGTTTTGCCAAACTATACTCTGTCATTATTAGATAGACATTTGTTTTCTCGTTCGCATGCAATTTAATATTCAATAGACTGGTTTAAACAATATCAATTCTCAAGTGCGTGCACCAGTTTTTCTGACTCTGATTGCAAGCTATGGTTTGTAAATTATCGGAAATTAAAAAGACTTTGCAAAGTAAAAATAGGGAAAATAGTATTGTTTTTCCGAGAGATTATTTGAAATTAATAGTAATTATGTAAACAATCGGGGTCTTGCCATTAAATTTATTTATTTTAATTTCATTTGCTAGTCTGGTTAGACAATGTGTGTCATATCAAAAAAACTGTTTAGATATTTATGTTATGCTTATTAAAAAACAAAAAATGGAATAACTACCTATTATTGAGCACGTGTTTAAGATTTTTTAAAAAGCCTTTCGCCACGTTGACGAACGCCCTGAAATCATAATCAATAGGAAGCTCGACAAACCATATTACACCACTGGCTTAACGGTGCCTGTGACGCAAAAAAAAAAACACCCTTCCTAAATGTACGATTTGGCATGATTCTAAGCTTGAGATTTTGTGATAAATGCGCATCTCCTTTGTCAGTTCCACGTCTAAACTTAGTTACTGTTATTATTTCCTAAATGAGTGCGCGTGATTAATAGCTGTTATTGCTATCTTTGTAAATCGAACACTGTTAGCGTTAATAGCCGTTGTTAATAGTTTTTGTTACAATAAAAAATCACAAGTGAGCAGATAAGACTGTTGAAAGACTTGTTAATGGAAGGAGAAGTAATCAAATAAGACAAATAACCATAATCAATATTTTATTTAAATAATAAAAAAACATGTTAATATTAATATTGTCGTTATTATATAATCTCATGGTGTTACATGAATACTATTTCCTATAACGCACACCCTATAAATGCGCATCCAATGGTGTGCACTTGAGGGTTTTATCTCAGATGTTTTGTGATTTATTGTGAGATGTCATTGTGAAAGATTAAGCTTCTTACATCGACGCTCTCTAGCTGTTACAACGAGGTCCATTAAAAAACTAGGTTCGTCGATTATGCCTTGTACATTTACTATTTCACGCATATCATCTGCAGTAAAGTTATAATCTTTTACCAAATGAAACTTTTTTGTAAAATTCGAAACAATTTGTTGCAAGACATATCTATCGGTGATATAAACCTTTGCCGGGCCATTATAATTGCCTTGTCTGAAATTTTCTTCAACAGTTTTGCGTGTCGTATTTCTAAGTTCAGCAGTTGCGTCTTTGTTTGTAATCTCTTCGCTTTGCATTAAGTTAAAGATGTGCGTTTTGGAACTTGTCCGAACAAAGAATGTAGGTATGTTCCACGTTTTACATGACTTGAGGATTTGCATATCGGTCTCCATGATTCGGTCTTTCCAACAAATAATAACAAAGTCGAAAACAAAAAGCCTTTTATCATGGAAATACTGCCACTGGCTGTTTAATTGTGTGCCAGCACCTGGAATATCGTACCATACAAACTTATCAAATGCTGAGTTATTGTCTGGATATCGGCCTATCTCCATGGTTGTCTCAGCAACGCCAACTTTGGCCGCACCTTTATCTTTATCTTTACAACCTCGGAGAGCATTGATTAAAGAAGACTTCCCAGTACCAGCATGTCCAGCAACAGCGAAATGGTAAAAAAGTCCATTGGGGTCTTTGAGCATAGACTTAGCTTCTTCATATTGCTGTTTGGTTGGCTTTGCCTCTAAAGAAACGCTTCGGATTAAGGCATTTTCCTTTTCTAACTTTTTAATCTTGGCAGCTTGTGCTTTTTGCGTCTTTATTGCTTCATCCCGCGCTTTTTCTGTCTCTCTCAAAATTGTTTCGATCGCGTCGACTGTAGGGTTCTGTCTGCTTGGACGCTTAGTAACAACAAGAATGACATTAATCAGCCTTTTTACACCAAGGACAATACCCATTACAATAGTTTGATTAAATAAATTTCCCTAATAATAAATGAACGGTTTTGTCTAAAAACAAAAAAGCCGAAATATTAATTTAATCATGGCGAAGAGTAGAGACCCTCTGCCGACAAGGAAGTATTGGGGGAGCTTAATTGTACCCGGGTTCTATGGGGATATTCAGTGGGCTACTTTAATTTATCCGTATTAGTCCAAGCATGATACATATTAATATACACAAATCAAATCGGCACAAATATCATATTAATATTAATGTACTATTACGTCACATGATTATATATGTTATAGCAATGCAACAATATGTACAACATTATAATAAGTCATGAGACTTTTAAAATTTACTGGTAAATTATATTAAAAACGTTTATTTAAAATTTTTTTTTGTATGTAAATGACGATAAGTTTTATTGTATAAAATTTAAAGCTGACTGCGCGATAACAGCAAATTTAATTATTAATCTCACATGTAATAATATCCGGATTGTTGTAGCATATAATTATAATAACGTATTAAAATTGCCGTTATTTTCCCCCAAAAAGCGCAGTCAATTAGCTTCAACTTACATAAAAATTATTGTCACTTACATGAACAAAAAAAAAAGATTTTTATATAATTTACTAGTAAAACATACTAAGTGTAAAAACCACTGCACTGTCGATGTCTTATCGATCTAATAGTAATAAACTTGATAAAGCATAAAAACGCATACAATCAACTAAAATCGACTATCTGGCAATCAGTCAACAAGATATTAATATCAACAGCTGAAATTTAATTATAATGAGCAGATCGAACTCTAACTATGTAAAACTACTTATCCCATTATTTAATTTATTTTATTATAATAATTGTCACCGATCTGTTCAATTAATGATTATGATTATTAAGAAACGGAGCATTTTTTTGAAGCCCTCTTAAAGTTTGATGTTTAACTTCGTGGTTTGATTAAGTGACATATTCAGACGATCGTAATTAAAAACCAACTCGCTCTTTGTTTGACAGAAATACCGCAACACTTTGAGTGATAATTTTCTGATTAGAACTGTATCGACATATTCCAAAATGCTTTGACTCACGTCAGAACTGTCTCCTAAGACGATCGCTATTTCCTGTGCGAGTGTACTCGTTTACTTCGTTTGTCATTTAATTCCAATATTTCTTTCACATCTAATCGAGTAAAAGCAAAGTTGATACAGTGACACCTCCATAAATGCAACTTTCCCTTTAAATGCAACATTTTGTTCGGCCCCAAGCATGAGACTTGGTGAAGAAATGCAGCCTCCCGCTCTCTGTAATTGCGGGATTTACGAATAGATTTATTTAAATGCAATCACGTAATTTCGTAATCTGTAAGACTAAATACAATGTTAACATCAAATTTTCAAACACTACAATTCACACCACAACATTATCCATTTTTACGTGTGAATAAAGAATTCTTTGTGAAGCATTGTTAAGTGAACCAAGAAGGAAACAGATTGGTTATATTGTTGCTAGATCTAGTTGTGGAAGAAAATATTTTTTCGCTATTTTTTCAGTGTTTGAGTTAGAAAACTGGCGATGGTAGTAATATAAATACAGTCTACCCTCCATATATGCACCCTCCATATATGCACACCCTCTATATATGCACGCCAAGTCTTATTCCCAAGCTCGGGAGTTAGTAATATATGCACACCCTCTATATTCTGCATTGCACG
>CAJVPJ010000074.1:0-48767 GCA_910592205.1 Paraglomus occultum
GGGTATGAAGAGGATTGAAAAAGTTGTTATTCTTATTTAGACCTTAGACATCTTTCTTTAGACGAGTTAATTAGTAGTTGGAACGAAATAACTGTTAATGCATTTAAACAAAAGCAAGAATATTCAGAGAAAGTAGCAGAGTTAGAATCAAAAAATACGGGACTAGAAATGAAGGTGAATGAAAAAGATAACCAAATAGAAGAGTTGGAAGAAAGAGTAGATATTGAGATTGAAATGAACTTGAAAGCACTAGACAAAGCTAAAGAATGGAGGGAAAGACAGTTGAAAGAAAAAACCGCAGGATACATTGCCAACGAAAGAAAACTTTTGGACAGAATAAAGGTTTTGGAAAACAATATCAACTGGTTAGAAAATAAAGAACAAATTATCAAAAAATACGAGGATAAAGAACTACCAGCCTTGCCTAAAAAGCAAAAACAAAGCAAATCGTTAAAACTCAAAAAGTTAGTAAGCAAGGTTAAAGAAAAAACTCAAGAGAAGTTTCAAACTTTTATTGTTCAAAAGAGCAAATAATAGCATGAAGTTAGAATATAGAGTTTTAGAATTAGCAAAGGAAGGCGAACATCAGTGTAGTTATTGCTTTATAGATTACAGTGATCCAACCCTTCTTGATTTCAGCACAGCACCTGCCACTTATGAAATGGTAGCATTAGAAAAGGATGGTAGTAATGCTGACATTGCTTTTATTTGTAAAGATTGTAAAGTAGAATACAATAGCAATACTATTCCAAGATGTGAAAAATGTGATAGGTTAATGAGAAATAAGAGTTTGTGTTATTGTCACAAAATAGAGAAAAAGGCAACCACACCCACCAAAAGCGAGTTAATTTCTCAATCTTTTAGTTATCGTTTGGAAAAAAAAACTAGAGAACTAGAAAAAGAATTATCCACCACCAAAGAAGAATTAATTACTGAAAGAGAAGAAGTAGTTAAATTTCATGAGAAATCCAAAGAATGAGGTGATGAGAAAATAAAGCGGATTAAAGAACTAGAAGCAGAGAATGCTAAGTTAAAAGAAGAAAATAAACAATTAAAAGAACAACAAAATGGTCAAGTTGCTCAAATTGAAGTTAAGGAACCTAAGAGATGAAGTTGGTTGAAAGTTAAGAAGTAAGTTAAATTTCATAAGTAATTTTTCTTGATCTAGATATGCCTGGAGTGTTTGGGTATTGTTGATTTTAAAAACATAAGGGGCAATTTTCTCTCCTTGAGCTTTCTTTAAAATACTTCTAATAGTGCTATAATTCTTGGGTTCCATAGTGGATTTAATGTAAATTAGTTTCATATACTTATTTTTATATAGAGGTAGTCCTATATTACTCCTGTTATAGTTTATATTCATCACCTTCTGGTATGTAAGGTGAGCATTAAAGTTAAGCACCATTATTACTTTTCAAAATGTCATCAGTCACACTGGTTAATTTACAGCCACATCATAATCAGCCTCTCATTTATAAAATGTTCACTTTGTCTGGTTTTGTTGCAGCATGCCCCATATATCCCCAAAAAGTCTCCGTCCCAAGGTGGGGATATAAACGAGGGATGACTGTACATAATAATAAGAATGATAGAGCAGATGACGTAGACGCAGAACAAAAAGTTACTATAAGCTTCGTATTCAGGGATTTGAAAGTAATAATAATAAATGTGACAGATTAAAACGAAATCGGATTAAAACGAAATTTTTTCTATTTTAGTATGAAAATTATAAAATTTTTGGGGGAGATAATTTTTGGGAATTTGGGTTAGGATTTAGGATACCATTTGTTAGTAAAAGACCCAAAATTTCGGTTTATTTCGTTTTAATCCGCCACAATAAATGCTGTCCCAATTATAAAAATGGGGAAATGTCATCAGAACCCTCCATAACTGACTGTATAAAGTAGATACACAAGCCTATTATCCTACTTATACTATAATTGCCAAATCTCCGACATTAATATAAAACAATTTACAGGGCACTGTTTTATTTAATTTTTGCAAATGTATCATGTACACTTTCACCCTCTCACATATTAACATCAAGCACTTGGGATGGGGATTAAGAACGGAGTATAAGTATGGTGTTTTTAATAGATTGAAAGTCGTCAAATGTACTGTATTAGTATGTACATGTGTCAGTTGATTGGCACGCGGAGAGTCTTAATACTATTTTAATTTAGGCGACTTCGAGTTGTGTGAAATTCTAAATGATTTTCGACCAATAGTAATAGTATTCGAGAATTCTTGTGAATAACTTTGGTTTTCGTTGCTCAACAACAATTAATGGCCGACAACAAGCCGCCAACAAACGCAAACTCAAAAGAAGATGTCTATCAGTTCCTCAAAACGATAGAGACCTATTCACAATCAACTTCAAACGCAACTCCAAATGCAAGCGGTCCAGGCGGGAGTGTCCAGGCAGCAGACACGAGAGCTGTGTTTGAGTTCCTTGACCAATTCTCCCAAACAAAACCAACCGCAGCCACACCTCCAAACAGCACCGGGACAGGGGCTACTGTTGCTACAGGGAAGAAAATAGAGGGGAATAGAACGGAAGCAAAATCGGTTCAAGCACAAGAACAATCACAGCAGCAACCCTCACTAGATCGGCAGCCGTCACAAAAACAAACCTCTCTTACAGAAACTATAGGAGCCGGCTGGGCATGGAATAACTTACTCGCAACGGCGACAACTGCATACAAAACAGCTTCTACGGTTGTAGACTCTTCTGTCAAGGGCGCGCTTGCTACTGTTGAAACCGTACGCGCCAACGAAACTACTAAGAAATTTGAAGAGCGTGTGAGGGAGTACGTCAATAAAGAAGCTATCGAAAAAATCGGTAATTGATGATGGATTGCCTTATTGACGAGTTTACGTTCAGTTAACCTCTCGCAATCGTCGATTCTCTGCACACTTTACATTATACGTTTTTATTTTTCTTTAGGCACCGATCTCAGAACGCTGAGCCTGTCAACACTCACAACCGTCGTCAACGTTGTAGCACCTCCAATCGCCGAACATGAAGTGGTTGAAGTATGGCTCACGCACGATATGATTGGTTATGTCGGATTGGAATCGATAGTTTATCATGCATTTATGAGAATCATGGAGCAAGTAGAAGGTGGCGATATTCTGGTTAGAAAAGGTAGCGAAGTCAGGCGACGGGATGCTGTCGATGAAGGAAGAAAAGATTTGAATGTTTGTGAAGGATTTGCTGAAGCGGTTGGAATTGCAAAGGTGAACAACGAATGTTGTGTTGGAAAGGAGATAGAAGATTTGAATCCCATTTCCTTTGTGGAAGGAATCAACAATGATTATAGCTACTGCGCCTGTCACGTAGTTCGTTTCTTTTTTGCCTTTCAGCGCTCTCATAGTTCCAGCAACTTATCCTCTATCTATCTCTTTACAGGCAAACATTGAACAAACAATCAAACATCATTTCATTCCACATCCGACCTCGACATTCTTTCCCCCGGATCACCCCCCGTTGTCTCCCCTATCACCCGGTGCCCCCCCTGTCACCACATGTCCAGTCTTTATGGCTATTCAACCAACAAAAGCCTCACCCATGCCTTCATTGGATGGCGAGAATAAGTATCTCTATTACACAGTAGTACTAAACGATCCCACCCATCATCTTAATTTCTATACGTTCTCTCAATCACTTCCCATATCATGGTTGGAGGTTCCTTATGCAGATAATGAGTGGGTCGAGGAGAAGATGATTGAAGCTATTCGGTTGGCTGTGACGTGTGTTGCACAGGATTATGTTTGGCATCGAATGAAAGATGATGATGATGCTGCTGCAGCAAAGAAAGATGAGGAAGTTGTAGTAAATGAAGCAAAAGAAGGAGACTAATAAGATAGGTGCGACTATTGACTAAGCATGGGTTGATTACGTTCTATTGTGATTTTTCGTCGCGGTTTCGTAATGCTAAATTAATTATGTTTGTAATAAGTTAATAAATATTTCAATTACTACTGAAATATGATCTGAATAATAGACGATGTAGGTGTCTTCAGTCTACTGACAGCGTGACAGATGGCATACGCGTTCAAGAATCTAAGAATTCAGGTTCTCGCGTGACCAGCAATATATGAATTCAAACTGCACGATATAAGCACAATTTATGAAACGTTTAGCGCTGATTAAAACTATTCCGGTTTACAATTTTATTTTGACAATCAATAAGAAATCTCTTGATAATCTGTTTGCTTTTGACTAATGACAGACGTTCGCGCCTTCAATATACGAAAAGCTGCTTCTCCAGGTTTTACTTTGATCTCGTAATGAATTACCTTCGATAAGTGCAGATCACAGTCTCCACTCCGATGGAGATATTTCCCCTTCTCTCACAAATTAAAGTAATGAAATGGGTGCACAGCAAATCTTTTCATTAGCGAGAAGAATACTGTATATACTTCGACGACGTATTGGTTGTCTCTAACGCTGGCCTCCAAAATTCTCAATTCTACTGAGATCTTGTTCTGCAAGTTTAACAATAGCTTAAAGAAAGCAACACGGATTATAAGATTCATTCATATTAACATGCTTACCCAAGGTCCAGACACGATTTTTTAGCTCAAGCTGTTGTATATTGAGAGCGTCCTTCAATATGATGTGAATGTCAAAGAAAAGAAGAATAAGCTTTTTTTTATCAAAGAAAAAAAGAAGACCTATTAAATAAACCCTATTCACGTTGTATACGTACATATAACTTCTTGACTTCGGTTCTCAAGTCCAGCAATTGTTCTCTTGTTACACTCTTCTCCTGCAAAGTTTTCAATTCCGCATCGATACGCTCGATCTTACTCGTATAATCTCGCACCTAAACGTTAAATGTAAGCTTCCATCGAAATCTAAGACATTACTAACAGTAATTGGTAACTTACCTTATTAGTCGATTTTTGTAGTTCTTCAACAACACTAAGTAGTAAGTTTGATGCTGCATGGTAATCGTCAAATAGATAATAATATCCTGTTCCTCCTGCGACAGTCAAGCCTAGGAGAAATCCTATAAGACTGATCACCCCACAAAATCCAATAGGGTCAAGTCTAACGTTTTCTGTCTCGTTAGCCCACAGAGAGAACAAACTCACCCTCCTCGAAACCCACCGATCGGTTTTTTCTGTGTTTGTGAGTATGTCGTGACCGCTTGGCTTCTGACAGATGTGGTAGTGAAAGTCCGTACAGACGGCCACGAGCGAGGTAAGCTTGTCCGTAGTGGGTTGAGGGCGTGCATAGTATTCGACAGAAAGTTATAAATTTTTTTTTACGTTATGAAGTTAAAGTCGTCACCTGATGAGTTAATCACGTGAAGTCTTGCAAATCTCTTCTCGTGCGCTGTCATTATTTCCAGTGCCCAGTGCTGCGTTTTGTATATCCAGCTTTACTTCCAGTGTCAGATGCTTAGAGTGACATCTTTGAACACGTACAGTCAAACCTCGTTATACAGTAGTTCTGTTCCGCCAAAAATTTAGATCGGGTTTTTTCTTTTTTACCAATAACGAGCAATACAATTACCATGAAATCAACTCTAACTTTAGCGAATGTGTTAGCTAGTAATATAACAAAAGTAAAAGTAATGTTTGCGTCACTGAAAGCGCTAAAATCTACAAAAAATTTGGCAATTTATATTAGTATCGTTTTTTTCAATCATCAAGCAGCAGTCTAATCGTGATGTTCTCGAACCCATTATATTCGATCTTTCGCGTTTTTCACCGAATAAGTAGCTTCGGAGCGGCAACTCGGCCATTATCCCGCTTCATAAACGCCGTTTATTGGTGATTCGTTAAATGATACTAGAAATATCGAATTTTCATATCGCTAACAATACCAATAAATATTTTAAAGCCAGATAACTGCAGGTTTACGTGAGATATCGACATAAATCGTATTTATACTTTTTGGTGATGGTAATATCTTAAAAGTGCTGACAGTATTTAGCTTTAAATTTTATTGGTGCTTGTTCGAGAAAATGCGGAGAGTTAACGATTTGAAGATTTCGATATTTCATATGTTTTACTAGTATAATCTTTATACTTTTGGCAGGGGGGCCCCGTAATGCCGTGCGGGCAAAGGATGACTCAGAAAACGAATGCCAGGGTGTGCTTCTTGAGTTGAGTTCTGATCTGAGATTCTAGAACATTAGCAACCCATCCCTTTGATTAATTCCTAATTTCTGCGAATGGCAGTTGCAACCAGAAGCAATTTAAGTCACTGAGAACATTTACGTTTACGGAAAACCAAAAACGAGCGCAAAAACGTACACACATAATACATTAAAACAAATTGGGGAAAGTCATAATTAAACTGATTTGTAGCATCATCTTTCTACAATAGTATATTCAAATTAAGATTTACAGAACAAAGCGGATCTACTTGAGTAAATCATATTTTGCAAGCAGCTATTAACAAATTATCCCGTTCCCTCGTTGTAAATTATACCATAAATATTTAATTGGAAAATCCTTTGACAACTAATATTCGTAGTTGATGCCTCATCAGACATTGTCACATCATTATTAATGCATCAAATAATAAATTGATATAGAGATATTATCGCGCGACTTGCAATCCACGCGATTGCGTTAATCGTTGAATCTCGGCTTCCACACAATCTTCAGCATATTTTTGCTCACTCTCATCAAGGTTTTCATCCACGCTTCGATAATAAGTTTCGTGTTTCTCAATTGTAATAAGACCGTCACGCAACCTAATAAACCAACACGTACCACTCAATAAATAAATATTAATACGAAAAATTGAACGTTCACCTTACCTCCGAGAAACAACATTGAGAACATTATCGTCATAAGTGGCTTCAGGTGGGATTCGACAAATTCCAGGATCCTTCGGTTCAGCTAAGTATGCCAAGTTACCGACATCCTCATCAGCTTGTGTTGCAGTATTATCAATAACACGATTCGATAATCCGACTTTTTGAACGTTATTGTTGAAAAGACGCTCTTCAAACGAATCATGTACCATCAGACGATACACGAATACTCTTTTCGTCTGACCGATCCGATACGCGCGTCCAACAGCTTGTTGTGCATGGGTTGGGTTCCAGTCGCAATCAAACAAGACTACACGGTTGGCCCCAAATAGATTAACACCAAGAGACGCTGTCTTGATTGAGATTAATGCAACAGCCCAATCAGGCCGTTCGTTGAAACTGTCTATCATGTGATGTCTTTGCTGAAAGAGGAATATAAGTTTAATAGAAACAGACACCAATAATTATAAAAAAAGGAGGGATGAGCACGTACGCTTTTGTCAACTTCTCCATCTATTCGGATTATCCTCGTTCGAGATTCTGTATGCTGTATTATAGAGTCGTCAGTTTCTTGCCACTTTCTGAACTGCTTCTCGACATAATCTAATTATACAAATATGATTAATATGTGCATTGAATCGCATGCAACTCTTATATTGAGATCCGTGAAGCCTACCCAGCGTTGGCAGACTTTTTGAGAAAACAAGGACCTTGTCATTCTCAATTCTACATTGTTTCAAAATTTCCATGAGTACCAGCATTTTGTTGCTCAGTTTGATATCTTCAATATCTACAATGAAGATTCCTGGATCAGAACTAATGTCCTAGGATAGCAGAGTGACATAAAATATATAAAATATAATACCAGGTATGTGGGTTTTCTGATAATCACGAATTTTCTCCGCGACGACCGATGTGTATCTAATATTAGCGTGGACAATTAAACTTCAATATCTTAAAAATGAAGTATATTTAAAATAAAGAAATCGCATGCACCGAACCTATCATCTTCTTCAGGAGTATTACTTATTATGGATCGTGCATTTTTGGATCTGGATCGCTTGGTATTAGCAATGCTAAGCTGTTGAAGAGTGTAAATGTCCTCAGTCTTTTTGCTTAACTAGGCGCAAATGATGCGTAGAAAGTTAACGTACAAAAAACATTGCCGGATGGTTCAATAAAAGACTTAAAAAATTTCCGATTTCGAAGATCCTCGCTGGATATTTAACACATTTAAGAAAATACTATAAAAAGCACAATCGTCAGAGCTGCATTCACGTGATAGCTTGGAATAAGAGCAAAACTTTTTACCTCGTATAGTTTGCGTTGATCTTCGGTATATCTGCAAAATATAACATAATCTTGCTTTTCTGGTAGTTCACCAGCAAGCAGGCTCTCATCTTTCCTGTTTATGATACCTAATATGAGATCAGTGGATAAAACTCTTATGCCATGTATTGGAGACTAACCTAAGGACAATATCGTTGATGATTTTTTTTAAGACATAAAGCATAATAGTTGCGCTCTACCAAAAAAATTTTGACTGTTAATAAAGCGACGTCCTTTAGGAACTGGTGTTTAGAAATTCTTATCAAACCTTATGGCTAGCCGGAAGTGCATTTGGAGCTAATCCCGACTCTATAGGGTTGATATACAATTTCTCAAATTCTTCACGATCGCCTAAGTAATTAGGACACACAAAGTTTATCTGAAGGCAACCGATAATTAAATCATGTTAATATACAATAATACAGCTTAATCGTTGCGTAATTTGCAAATCGATTACCGTTGAATAATATTCCTTCTGATGAAAAAGATGAAAAATAACTTATTAATACGGTACAACAATATGATATAGTCATTAACGTCATTTCTACCTACCAATGAGTTTTGTAGAGGAGATCCAGTTAAACAAATTCTGTTCCTCGTTCTCAAGTCGCGCAAGGCTTCCATCAATAATGTCTACAAACAAAAACAGATTCAATTATAAGGCTCAAATGACGGTAATCATTCAACAATCCTAGATATACAGATACAACGGGTAATATGGACGTAAAGTATCATTCTATTACGTCATAACAACGTCTCATATCCTTGTAGAAGTAAAGTTGTAGCGGTATATCCATCAATATATGAAGCTATTGACTAACGTCTTCACTTTTAAATTTATGTCCTTCGTCGGCTATAATCAAGGAAGGGCCGGGGTCAATCAAGCATTTTCGATATTCATCGATATTCCTTTGTTCTCTAAAACAGCTACGACTAATCATCTCGTAGTTCGTGATGATAACACCACCCCTCTCCAGTCGATGCCATTTATTTAGCGTTCTTAAACGCTCATCCTCTTTCATAGAAGTATCTATATTTAAGGTGTGTATTGATCAGATGGCCAATCATATAGCAATATGTTCCGAAGACATTTGAAAGGCTTACCAAATTTGCCAACATGAGCACAGAACTCCCTGCCACCTTCCATCCTTCGTAACCATTTGTTAAACTCCACCATCCAATTGTCAATCACTGTACTTGGACATAATATCAGAACGCGAAACCCATGCTCCTTATGTAGAATTATAATATATTAAAATTACACGTATCATTTACACATTACAAAAGCAGTACATACCATCAAATCCTGAGGAATCGCTTTATTCTTCGCCTTCATCTCTCTCCAGAGCGTATACAAGAATGTAATCACTTGGACAGTTTTCCCGAGACCCATTGCGTGAGCTAGAGTACAACCAGTTTCAAACATAACGATATTTTTCCACAAAAACTGCGTGCCTTCGATCTTCCAAACATTACCAGTTAGTAAATTATACGAACATAGTTGGATCTTCTCGTCAAGTAAATCACCTGATATTGTTTTAACTCTGAGGATAACTCTAACGGAATATATATATCATCTTCTTCCGCTTCATGGCCTCTGTTGATTGCCGCTCTTCCCATGTTATCAGTAGCTGACTGTCTAAATCAATAACATATACAACACTCGGTAATGTCGATCAAAATTGCTACTAAACAGCCTCAACAACGGTATTATAACTTACTGATCATATCTCAAACGATATGCCGCTTCTCTGGCCCGTCGTTGAGTTCTCATTGTGATTGTCCGGACAGATTCAGGTCGAACTCGTGTTCTCAGGGTATTTTTCCCTTTCCGTGTTTGATTGGCAATCTCTGCTAGAATTTCAGGGTGACGGATGTCAAGGTCTTCTGTTAATGAGCTGTGGGTAGAAGCAATGGCTTCAGATTCAAGTCGGCGTTTCTTCGGTCTACCAAACAGTTATTAGCACAAAATTATTAAGCTAAATTACAATTACATATAGGACACTTACATCGGACTGTCATCGTTTCTTGCAACAACACTCAGCAAGTTTGGGATATTTTTCTGAGCGGCCTTTTTACGATTCTTCCAGTACTGAGCAAAACATCCTTCTTCAAAGAGTTCGACTGGTTCATTATTCGTTAAGTTCCTATTAATAGCCTGGCTATGATCAGCGTTATCGAATTCTTTATATTCAAACTCCTTGAAGTCATTCCATATATGTGTTAAGATGACATATTCCGTTAATGTAGCATTCGGTTCATTATAACAGACTACTGAATCTACAATCTTCTTAATTTTATAAAAAAGCGCAGGCGCCGCAGTTGATCTAATAAATTCCTCGTCTATCAGATGTCGCATCTCAGGACCGAGATCTTCGAGATAATTGTTGTCGAACTCAGAATCGTGATCGGATACGTAAGCTATTTTACCTATGTCGTCATCTGACATTTCTGTTTCTGAAGTTGCGTCATAAGTGCGTTTGATGTGTTTGCGTATGGATTGTCTTGAAGAAAAACCCTCGTCCTCAGTATCACTAGTTATCAGGATCACTTCAGCATCAAGATCTATAGGCTTGGATGCTGTTCCAAACTCAACATTATTTTTTGATCGTGATGAAGACTTTCTCACAAGCTGTTGGGCAGGTGAGGATCTGGTATTGTCATTACAAAGCGGTTGATGATACGAGGGTCGTGCGTCATCACCTTGAACCGTGGATGCATCCACAAGTTGTTCACGTAAGCTATGTGGGGTTGTTGAAGGGCTGAAAACTTCATAGAAGATTGATTTCTTGTTCGGAGTAATGTTTTCGGCATTACTATCAGAGAAAGCCAAAAGAGATGCATCAGCCATTGCATTTGGCGTATCTGTATCTTCTGGTTCACTTTCAGGAGAGATTGTATCAACAGAATTTTCTGTCACGGGCGATGAAAGAACTAGATCCATAGTCGAACAATCGGCATCGATCGCTCCAGGAGTTATGCAGGAAATATCAACGATGGGTGCTGAGGTTCGTTCTTCAATCTCCTCGAGAACAATCTCGCTATCTTCGTTATGATTTGGATTATTATCGCTTTTTGTATTGGTTCCATAATCGGTATTTATAATATTTTCTCTACCTGCTTCACAGTCTTTATTTACATTGTCTTTCGATTTTTTGTTGTGGTCATTGCTGTTATTGCATCCAACAACCCCATTGTTCATAATATCCTCATCGTTACCATTATTAGCGTTGTTTTCAATTATATTATTCTGGATAACTGGCAATCCTGCATCACGCCGCAATTCAGCTAATCTCTCATCATTTATAAAAAGATCTGATTCATCAATAAAGTCACTCAAAGAATCTTCAGATATTTCGCTGTCTTCTTTGTGAGACTCAAAATCATCTTCATCGGTCAGGATCGCGTTTGTTGCAAACTGTCCAGAAATGTCAGATTTCTCTCCGGTCTTGGATGGTTTGTGGGGCTGTCCACCTGAGAGCACATTAAGTGTCCATTCAATTTCAAAGATTCTTTTTAAACTTACGTCCAAGATTCCACATTGTCTGAGAAAGTCTTTAGAAGTTCTAGCAAAATTTTTATGAAGCTCATCAATTAATTCAGGGATTCTTTTTTGATTTAAATGTTCCATTTCGGTCTTCAATTCTTCTTGCCGATTTCTCCATTTACGCCACAAGTTCCACCGTTTCTGTTCATATTTCTCTGGCTTTTCCCGCTTGAGAGCCTCGTGTTTAACTTTTAATTTCTTTTGCACATTTTCTATATATTTATCGATACTCTTCTGACAGTCTAAATATCTCTTTTTTGCCCGTTCAGTCTCGGTTTGCTCTTCCTTCTCAACTTCTTTCTCCAAATCAGAGTCCATCATTTTGTTTTCATCTTCACTATCCCCGTATAATGGCAAAAGAATGTCATCATCGCCCATTTCGTCGTAAGTGCCCCCATACGAAAGTTTTCGAGACTTGTTCTTGATAATCTGAATAACATCCTTCGGTATTTCTTGTCCGCATTTCACAGCGCAAAAACCAGCCGCTTCGGCCTCTACGCCGTTTAATATAACATATTGATCTTCGCTTTCTATCTCAGAATCATCACTGTACGATAATTCATCCGCAGCCTCGTCTTCAGTCTGCGAATCAGAGAGTACCAGGCGGCTTATTTCGTTTTCCTGGACAAACTGCCAAGAGGGTGTACCATTTACCTCTACCGGTGAAGCTGTAGCTGATTCGATACCTATGTCACAACATAGAAGTTATTATTGTTAATTTAAACATCAGGTTGGGAAGATACAAACTAATACCCACCAGCTTTAAGATCTTCAATAGCCTTTAGTATTTTTGTTCGGGTTCCCCACGATGTGAGGCAAAGTTCTTTAGTTAATACGTCGTTGTTGATGTGACCCAAGAGCAGTAACCCGTCAACCTCATGCTCTGTTGGCAAATGGATTAACGTTAGCAAGCCGTAACCAGTGTATATAGATATATGCTAATAAATGACACCAACTCGGTGTATAATTATAGTGCTTGTATTTAAGTTAATATCCCAATCTCCACAGGTATTGCATCTGAATCGGTTTGCATTTGTGAGTAATATTATTTGCTAGTCATACTACCGTCTACACGCTTCAAGTTACGAATTTACCTCTAAACGCGTGGCACACAGCGTCGACTTGCATTAGGCCAAGACCTCGAAGCCAACAACAGACTTGGTCGACCGTCCAAGTAGTTGGGGAAGGCAAGTTCTTCGCATTCCAGTTAAAGGTTGCGCAAATCTCATGCATATTCAAAATGGCGCCGGCACTGCAGCCAAAGCGAGTAAACATCAAATTTATTTATAACCGCTGGTAAGTGCTCAACCATCAAATTCAAAAACTATCAATTGCATTAACTTGTATTACCCAACATTGGATGAAGTTACATTTCTATTCTCCAACAGCATTTTAGACATTTACAGAATACTGAAAATAACGATTTTCGCGGTTAACTATGTGTGATCAGTGGGTGACTATTCTATCCTCAATCTGTTAAGCTGTCGAAACGAAGATTCGATTAACGGAATACCCCCATCAATTATCTTATATTCCTTCTTCGTCAAGTCGATAAGCAACCATAGCATCAATTTTGTGAAAGTCGGTAGAAAATGAACGCAAGCGGACTTGCTCCGCGTTCTGAATTAAGTGTGCATCAGAATCTCCCCAATCATTCGGAACTTCGGCGTCTTTGTCAGTGAATGCGAGAATATTAAATGTACCTACATTACAAGTTGAATCTTCAATGTCAGAGAACCGACTCCTACTAACGCTTTCACTCCCAAAGCCCTGCATCTTCATTAAAAAGACTATCTTCTCCCTTCAGAACACTACGAACTCTGTCATTGTCAAATAGCTTACATTTGTCTTCTAACAAGGGAAGGAAAGTGACGCTCGCCGTAATCTGTCTTATTATCGCTTGTATTTCTGCATTGACCTCATTTCTTGCTTTCACGATCCCTCTTGAAGTCTCTTCAGTCTCGTTGTCCTTGACAACGTGTACATCAAATTGCCACCTCTCCAGAGTCTGACGAGTATCGCATGATATTATAGCCAGAACCAATTTACTTATTTTCTTCGCCATTAACCAGGCTAGTCAAAACAAGAAATTTAAATATTAGAATATTATGTAAGATGCTTGTTTCTGTGCATGCAAGCATAGATCATTTTACACACGCTTTCTTATTGTTCGAGGTTCCAAGAAAATGTTACTTCATTCGATTTTACCTTCGACCTGCGACAAGACCTTTTTTAAATAACTCTTAACATTCTCATCAGCAGACACAAGTATATTGAGTCCATATCTCTTAACCATTTTGAAATCTTCAGGAGGATATATTCCTCGCTGGAAAAGAAGACTGAGAGTCGGTGTGAATAAAAAGCTTAAGTACCGCCAAAGAACAAATAGAAACATTACCTATTTATGCTATAGCCTAATGAAATGAATTGTCATGTTAATTAAATTCCTAAACAGTAATAAAATTTCTCAAGAAAACACACCAAAGAACTCAACGATGGTCTCAGTGGAGCCCTTGAGCGTAATCTTGTTGCGGATGTTCTTTGTAGCAGTACCCATTTTCAAGCAGGCTGTAAAAAGTGGGGTTTGCAAGCTAAAAATCGGTTTTTTCTGTGATATATTCTTCCTTAAATATCGAAAAACGCGTCGACGTGATCTGCGAATTACGATGCCCTATTTGGAGTCGAGACGCGTAGAACCTGCTAATCTTGGATTATGGAATATAAATATGTCAAATTCGAAGCGTCAAAACCATCCATTAGTATACGGTTCTGCCAGAACAACGTTATAACGTTGAAAATTGCAACTTTTAACACGCATTGTTCATATTTAATTATTATGGATTTTATTGTTAACAACGTATTCATTTTTCTTTTTCTTTCTCTTCTTTCTCTTTTTTAAATTGTATTTCGGCTTAACAACACTCTCCCCGTCATTAGAAACCATGTATTCTTCATCGCCCTTATGTCGTTCCCGCTTATTGATATTAGAACCGTATTGCTTGACTTTCCTTACGAAACAGGCTACGAAGAATCCGTTAGTTGAATCCTCTGGGGATGTACGGATAAGCTTTTGCGCTGTGTCTTAATAGATAAAGTCGTTATTCACTAATAGTTATTTACCAAGTCAATCATAATAAATTACTACCTTCAGCCAACTCATTATTATCACCTCTTCGCTCCCAGGAGGGAATCACTTTGTCCCTATCAGCGAGAACGAAATCATCCGTCGTCTGTAATATTTCCTTAACAACGCGCTCATTCTCTTCAGCATGTATCGAACATGTCGAATAAGTGACTTTTTTAACGGAAGGGACTAATAAAAGTAAATATGTGTTGAGCACTTTGAATGTTTTTACAACCGTTGGAAAAAATTTCGAATAACCTCGTGATAAATAAGTACATTTGAATGCATGAAGAATCAGTTGAGTTTGGAATTCACTCAGATGTTGTAACCGTGCATCTTTTGGATGACATGTCTTTTGCTCTTTGTTTGACACGAGGTTGTTCTCTTGTAAACAAAGATGATGTTAACTATAGTGATGATAGCAAAATCATAGAACATGCAGACGGCACATATCTTATGTTGTTTCGTCCTTACCCAGCGAATCTATCAAACAATCCAATCGGCTTACAATCCCGCTTCCCGAGCAAGAAGGATCCAAAAGAATATATTCAACATTTGCAAATTTGTCATCCTTCGGATCCACATTCAAGAAAGAACAATGAATAGCTTCGATGTCTCACAACCCAGTGCAATTAAGAGATAGTATCTATTTAAATACTATGGATACGTCCGTCAATCATCAGACAAAAGGATACTGTTACATCCAGCTCGTTCGGTCAAAGTCTTTAGGAGGTCTAATCGCTTCCTGTCAATGTCAAATGCCCATATCTTCCCAGTATTTTTCATAATGGCTGATAAATGAGTAGTCTTATTTCCTGGTGCGGCACATGCATCAATTACATGCGCGTCTTTCGGCGGTGAGAGAATGTAGGCTGGAAAGCAAGATGCTTTGTCCTGGTTGGAAGATTTTTGCGAGTATCAATAATAAAGCACAAGGAGAAAAGTAGAAGCAGTAGTACGCAGATAGAGGTTAACATAATACCTGAAGTATTATATGCCCCGACAAAAGAAGCCCATGATCGTGAAGATCCGTATTAGGTGGGAAGACAAGGAGTTCTGGAATATGGACATCCCTCTTAATAGTCTTATAGCTGTAAGATAATACTGATGAATACCTGATTTACAATCAACGTCCAAGTTTCGCTGGAATATCGCATCAATCATTACTTGCCTTAAGTCCGTTAAATCAGTAGGTTCATCGATACACCGATATCCATCCTGCTCACAAAAATGCTTAATAATTTCTTCAACATTGGTCTTTAAGATGTTTACACGTACGTAACGCGGTATATTTCCTGTTCAAACAAAAAAACCACAGAATAAATCCAACAATCGTCTATTTCCCCGACTCTGACCAAGTTACTCTTTCCGATCGTGGCTCACCACTGTTTCTAATGTCCTTCGGTATCAACTCTTCATTGCTTTTAACACGCTTACGGATTTTCAATCTCACTAACTCGGCTCTTAATTGAATTTCGTGTTTTATAACAGCTCTTTTATATATGCCATCTGATGCTTGAATTCCATGATCAGTAAAAAGAAGATCGTGAAGTAATACCAAAGCAAGATTATGATATAGCCTCTTTTCTTGAGCGAGAAGATTAGTCTTGTTGATTATTGTTGTGAGTGAGGCCGTATCTGTAGTGAAACAAAAAGAATGAATTCGAAAGTTTTCTTGCATAGATAAGATGTCAGGTTGAGCACAAACTTACACTTTAACGTTTCACACACAATGGCGTACATTCTTTTCTTATCTTTGACATCATCACTAAAGGTTAAAGACTTTATAGACCCTTCGTGATGCTGGAGTTTACTAAGAATTTCTGCTGCCTGAATGTAGAAATTCATTACACTTTCCTGCAGGGACCACAAGCGAACATATTTTTCGCATGCACGTGAATGTTTGACTGGGATATAATAGGTGGAACATTGACCACGTTATGCATGTTCCGGAATGTCATGAATAGTACGAATCATCAACTATGTATTTTCAAAACATTCCCTAAATGCTATAATAATAATAGTTATGCAACAGAGTTTTTGATGCTGCGTCGCTTCTTTGTTTTCAGTTTCTTAATTCTTCCCCTCAGTCCCCGATTTTCACCCACAAATGGATACTGCACAACCTTATCGTTATCGATATTCACGTGAGGTGGAAATTTTTCTCCGAGAAACCACTCACAAACGAGTCTGTTGCTCTTCATATCTTTGTCTCCTCCGTTATCTCTTGTCAGAGTAAACTCTCCAGCTTACTTCAACGAGCGATATACTAGTATCTCCTTTGCTATGCCGGCGGAACGTAGTCAATATCGAAAAAACGTGCGCCCAAACCAACAGAACACTGTTACCAACAACGGCCTTCAACTGCAAAGTCCAAGATTTAACAAGAGAAGCAAAAATCTTGGTGCCGAAAGTGTAATCTACGGTGAGCCTAGTCGTATCTCGGTGTTTGACCGACTAGGAACGACTGGTGCTCGTGACTCGCCATTGGATATTCCGCGGCTCCGGTGGCGTCGACCTTCAGAGGTTTGTTGAGGAACATTTTTAGCTCGGGCGGAATACTGCTGTTTAGAAAACCAAAAAACAAGGCCGAGTCTGATTAAATAGTTCTTTTGATACAATCTATTCAGAGAGAATTTCCTATGGGTAGGAGCAGAAGCAGGAGTAGAAGCAGGAGTAAAAGCACGAGCAGAAGCAAAACCAGGAGCCGGAGTAGGAGCAGAACTCCGACCAAGTCCTATGAGGAAGATGCTGAAGTGAATAAGCATGGAAGAGATATATCGCCTACGGATTCTGGGCGCGCAGAACGTAGTTCGAGCGTGGGTCAAGCGTCGAGCAGACATCAACAAGCTGAAGAGACACGTCCTAACCAGTTCGAAGGACAATTTAGGAGAACTTCTGGCGAACCTTTGTCTAATAATGATGATGAGTTTCAGGCTTCTGATAGAGATCGAACCACTCAGGCTAAGTTAGATGTAGATGATGTTAAAGAAGAGGACTTTACAAAGAGATCTCGCAGTCGGTCGCCTGTCAATTCAGTTAATTATGAAGATGATCAGAGACTTAAAATTTGGGATAGAGAAAGTGAGAAAAACGAGGCTAAAGAGAAGAACAATAATGATAACATCGGAAGAAATATTATTAAAAATTGGGATCAATCTACGGCACAACCTCTCAATGGCGAGATTGATAACGTATACAGACAAGAAGAGAACAATAATGATGAGTTCGCCGGCAGTCAAAAAGATAGGACAACAGATAACAATTCTGAAGAATTGAGACATAGAGGAGATAGCGGACGATCTTCTGTGAGTGTTGGCAATCGTGACAGTTCTAGACATCCTCAGAAGTACCAGGATCGAGCAAATGATGATCGAACAAACAATCTGCCTAGTTTTAGTAATGACAGGAGCCCAAACGGACCTCGCGATAAGAGTGAAGAAAGATCTCCAGGCTATAGAGGTGGTCGAGATAACAGTAAGAATGACAGCAAATATCGCAATACAGATGTGCGAGGGCGTGAGGAAAGAGCTGACCAGGAAAGGAGCATGGAAGGAAACCGAGACAGAGACAGAAGTCAGGAAATAAATATGGACAGAAAACTGGATAGAGACGCAGAGAGAGGTAGAGAACGAAGCCTTGAGATGAACGACCCGCGAGGCCAAAAGCATTTGTCTCATACTCCGGAAGATTCTATTTCTTATCCATGGCGAAAGTGCTTTTCTGAGCGACATCGAAAACCTTATTACTACAACGAAATTACGCACGAAAGCCGATGGAATATACCACTGGAAGATATGACTCGAACACATGCTCGCTCATTGTCCAAATCTGAAAACCATTCCGTTTCCGCGTCGATCCAGGATTATTCTGGCCGTAGCGTTGGTCGTAGACCAACAGAAGATGACATAAGCACAGGGGTCAAGAAACGTCATCGTCCTGATGAAATTGACATGATCGAACCAACATCCTCGCAAAGACGACGTGAGCCGATAAATCGTCGTCGGAGTGCACTTGAGGATGACGAGTTGATATCAGGTTCAGAAGGGATTAACAAGCGGGTTGGGCCGAATGTCGACCGAGGAAGATTAGAATGTAGAGACATGGTCAGGTATTTACTATTTAAGTTTCTGTATGAATTGAAGCAGACTGTTGATTAAGTTATGGATGCACACGCATTGGTTTGGTTATTAATAATACCCCGTAAATAAAACCAACCACAGACGTTCATCAACAAGCTTCGATATAGAACGAGATCATCTCGATGCAGGAGACTCTGACTTATCAATCAAACGTCCTCGATCAACGACTTACCCATATCATCCATCCTCGTCTCTGTCCGAGTCGTCTGAAACCAATTTACACTTGCACGGGCCATCTCAACGCCAATCAAATCGGTTTGTTTCTGATCGTAGATCAAATTATGTGCGTCAGAACGATCTAATTGGTCACCGATCTGTGACAAGAGGACGAATTCTTGATGTAACTGGTGATGATAGAGTAGATGGATTAGGGTCGATACAGGGTCAATACGGAAGTGGTCGAATTGATAATTCATATGGTAGACGCGCAAGCCATTCCATACAGCATGATATCGGTGGAATTCGAAATAGAATGGAATATGATGACCGTGGCGGAAGTTCGGGGTACGCTAGCAGGAGAGATAGTAATTCATATTCGAGGAGAGATCCTTCACCGTACGGAAGAAGAGATCCTTCACCATACGGAAGAAGAGAACCGTCACCATACGGAAGAAGGGAACCGTCACCATACGGAAGAAGGGAACCGTCACCATACGGAAGAAGGGAACTGTCACCATACGGAAGAAGAGACCGTTCACCTTTCAGAAGGAGAGATTCTTCACCTTTTCGGAGGAGAGACCCTTCACCTTATGGCCGACGTGATTTTGTTCCATATGGCAGAAGAACAAGTACATCCAGTCAACTGGATTCTCCTATTAACCGTTCTCAAACATCCCTCCGTCCGCGTCCATCAGATCGTGTCGATCACTCTATACCCGCTTCATCATCACGTAAACATCATCAAGCGGATGTCTCTTCTTATGACTCACGTGCGAAATTTTCAAACAGGAACACTCATGGACTAAATTTGGCTTCATCGCATAATTACGACAAGCCTTCAGAAGAGGTCACAATAAAGGATGTTTCTAACGACGATACCCCACCCGGAGAGAATAATGATGATGCACATGGTACTCCCTTGTTGTTGCCTAAATCGCCTTCCCGATCACCGTTTTTCAAGCGTAGAGCTAGAGAGACAGTTGCAGATCAGATTGCTCCAGTGGCTTGTTTCTTTACGAAAGGACGTTACTAGGAATCAAAGTCGAAAGAACTGTGCGAAGAATTAATGGAATTGGGGGTTTAAGGACCTATTGTTTATCGAGAGAAATTGGCAATGGTTACGATTTGATAATATTTGCTATGAAGAATAAATTGTATACTTCGTTCGTTGATATTATTGACGTGACTAGGATAGCGGGAAATTGGATTTGGGTTCCGCTGCCGAGTGGATATAAATTAGCAAACTATTTTATGAACAATAAATAAATACTTATAAGGGCTCACCCTGGAGCAAGTCATAAGTTGCCCTATGCGGAACTTGGCGGCAAGAAACTACCGACACTGTATTATCTACAACTAGCTGGTCCTTGATGATTTGATTATCCTTGTTCGTTCTTCGGAACTCTATAGAATCTGGTCAACACACGGTCTACGTCACATCAACTCTGTTGAAAAGACTACTTCTTTTCTGATGTGAATTGACTTATGTACTTATCATGAGATGCGATTCTAAACAACACTTAAATGAAAGATGTAATTAAGCCTCCATTAGAACGTTGGCGCTCTTTCTGTGCTCATTTTAGTGGATTCTTTTTTAGCATAATTGATTATGGGCTTATACAATATTCCTGGAGTATTCTCGTATTCATTCAGATTACCGAGCTTATATATGGGACGATGGGTCACGCCATCACTCCCAGATTGTTCCGCCCGAATGAGTCTATATGGTTGACAACTTTGCCTATCTTCGCTTTGCGACGAGGATAGATGGCTGCTGGAAAAGGAGACATCATTTTGAGTTGTATTTGAACTCGGATATTATTTCCCACGTTATGGCGAGCTTCAAGAAGGAAAGCATGCGAGCAGGTGACTCTTTATTAGACAGTGAAGGTCACGTCAAATGACTCCGACAGCGTTGTTTCTTTTTCGCACCGTAATTGAACGCCGAAATAAAACAACAAATCTATAATAAAAACATCAAAATCTAAGTAATTACAGCGGGAGCAATAACAATGAGATAGGATGAAGGACACGGCAGCCCAATAAGAGAAAAATGATCATGAAAATGTACACTTTTGTACTCATCCCATGTTGCATCAATGAAGCAAAAACTCCCTTTCAGGTACGTTAAATTATATGTAATGTCCAGATAAGACTTGCCATCTGTATAGGTATATTCACGCAACTATGAAAAAGAAATCTGTTCGAGGGGAATAAAATAAATAAAAAAGGACTAATAAACGGTTTTGGATGTAGAAATATTAAAGAGATGATTGAATCTGGTAAGAAGAAAAGATTGATTATTGCAGTTTATATTAAACGGTGAAGCGAAATTTAACTACAATTGCTCGCGGTTGAGTGATTGATAATAGCAGGTTACCCAAATAATCATGGAATAAGAACCTTAAGAAACTTCGATCTCGTTCCAAGTCATCCATGAGAAGAGAAATGAACAAGGGTTTGTTAAGAAATCTCAAGTTTGAAACATTCCTTACCTTTTGTATAATTTGTACGCTCACATGACTTGATTGGCGAGTTTTAAATTCAGGTGATGATTTTCGTGTATCAACCTTTTTGCACCGGACCATATTTTATTATCCCCTGGTAAAAGAAGCGTGGGCGAAGGTTGTCGGCGATTAAGATTGAACTTGTCATCAATTCTAATGGTCCGGTTCATTCACCGACAGGCACGTTTACCACAAGAACTACCATGTTTTTAATGGTCCACTTTAAGCAATGGATGGTGGAGAAGCAAGCTGTCTAAAAAAGAAAACGCGCGAATGTTTTACTACTGAGATCGTAATACGCCTCTTTGTCAGAAACGTATGTCAATATCTAATTTATTTATAATTAAAAAATTACAAAAAGTGCCAGATTTTTTATTAATTAAAACATGCCATTTACTCGAAAACAAAATCTATCATTATTGCCGCAATTACTGCAATTACCGAATCTACTATTACTCAAAGGAATAAATATACACTACTATTGGAAACGGATGCCCTTGTACTCATTGATAATGAAAATGAGAATAAGAGAATTATTTCGCGAGTTGGACGGATTTAAGACACATGGTTTTTGGGTTGACTTCCCTTACCTTAATGCCGAATTCTAAATCTCATTTTCGCATCAAACGATCAATGTTTATAGATTATTAGAAGTAATCTCTCAACATTCCATCTAATTTCCAAACTCAAACACATAAGTGGGAATTGTTCTGTAACGGCTAGTAATCCGATGGGTTATCGCCAATTAGAAACCACGTTTGGCATTAACCAAGGCTCAGTCCAGAATTTACTCGACGTTTTTTTCAGTCTGTTCTTGATATGCTTAAAAGAATTATTCCGTGGACTGCAGGTGACGTGCTCCAAGAAGCAGTTGAAAGTTTTTCTCCTCCAGATATACTAATCGGCTTCCAAATGTAATTGGTGGACGGATTGCATATTCCGATCCAGCGACCTAAGACATTATATCACAATCGTTATATTGATTGAAAGGATTTTATAGCGTTGTTTTGATGGCGATAGTAGACCATTTACTTAGATCCATTCGGGGCAGCCGGGAGTTCTCAAATATAATTTACTGCTTACATAAACTTATATAGAATCTGTCTAGTCACTCGGTGATTAGCCTTGCTTCTTTTACCTTAGCTTCTTATTCCTTTTAAAGAGCAATCCGGAAGAAGACTCACTACATCTCAACGAAAATTTAATAAAGCCCCCTTTCTTCTGCCGCATGGCAGTTGAGCGGGCATTTGGAAAACTCAAATCCAGGTGGTGCACGTTATGGAAATTACGGATATGGAAACAATGTGGATCGATGTTGTTGTATTTTTCACAATTTATGCATTGATTGTGATGATATCTGGGACACTGGCGAATATGATCAAAAACGCGTTGGTGATGGTAGTGGAGAAATAGTAGATGTTAACGAAGATATAAATTCGCAAAGTTTACGTAGTGCTACACATAAGTGAAACAACCTTTTAGTTAGTCTGCTATACCTGTTATTCACGCCCCCCGCATTCAAGTATATAAAAAAATGAGAACAGTTTTTCGCAGGGTGTTAGCATCTCGAATTACAAACAAATTTTTTGATTTATTTGAATTATTAATAAAATTAAAAATTTTTTATGCGTCTGTTTAGCCTTTCTGACGTATGTTCATTCAACTCATTTTAATGTCGAAACCAATTTTCCTAAAATATTCAGCAGTTTGCTCTGAAATTAGTAGTTTTCTTTTCTCAATTTGTTTGTGCAGTTCTTTAATAGTGTCTAAAGTAGCCGAAGGACTTTTATGCCTTTTTGCTTCTGTTCGCTGAACCCATCTCCTTTCTATTGTCGGAGTTATAAACTGGACTAAAAACTGTATCATCTTCGAATATTTTTTGCATTGTTCTTCGTACTCAAAATGCATCGTTTCCGCTCCCTATGCTTATTACAAGTTTATAGCCTTGTCCCATCTTAATAAAGCACAATATAATACAAAAACATTGTTACATAGAATTAATGAAAAGAGACCTCTCTCTAGAAACAGTCAGCGTTCTGCCAGGTGATTTTTTGTGAACATGACTTGCTAAAT
This sequence comes from Paraglomus occultum, assembly GCA_910592205.1. Taxonomy (NCBI): domain Eukaryota; kingdom Fungi; phylum Glomeromycota; class Glomeromycetes; order Paraglomerales; family Paraglomeraceae; genus Paraglomus; species Paraglomus occultum. The sequence continues at coordinate 23,664 of CAJVPJ010000074.1, forward strand.
TCTGGCTCTATGAGCATTGTTTTTTGGTATTATTAAGACTTTCCCAATGTTCCGAAATGGTTTCACGCAGTATAAGCATCTCATTGTAGTTCCATTTTTTACGTGTCCCTTCAAGTTTATAAATATTTTCAGTACTCCATATGAAAAATAACGCATTAATGAATTCTTACCTTGCACTAATTTTATCTCGAGTTTCTCGAGGGATCGTCATGTAAGGTAGTTTTTCTCCGGGACTAAGTTTAACTTTTCCAGGACATTAGGCAGCGCTTAACGTTTCTAACCACGCTGTCCTTGGCTTGATCAATGATAACGATGTCATCTAAGTTGGATGTCTGGAAAGTACTCACACTAGAAGGTGCAAAATTTTGTGAGCAATCAATGAAAATGGGATCCATTTGTTCACTAACGCTTCTCAGTCTCGATGATTCACAAGAAAAAAATCGCCGCCGCCAATGGGAACGATTCTCCAATAGTTTCTTATAACAAAGAACTTACTATTGTTATGACCCGTTCTAGGATTGGACCCGTTTCGGGATTGTCACATTAGAATAATCTCTTGCACCAATAAAGTGCACACAATAACGTCGAAAAAATTTGTGACAATCTTGAAACAGGTTGACCGTTCTCAGAATGGGTCAAATTCCAGAACAGGTCGCAACATTACTATTACTATGTTATTATTATTATCATGAGGTTCAATATTAATGTCATATGAAAGTGTTAATATCAGTACGGATAACACGATTGAAGACATACAGCATTGTATTACGAATGGATGAGCCGTTGTTACTGAGTAAATTTGTATTGATGAGCAATTACCTGTTGAACGTTTTACCGATAATGATATTATTGCAACCGTACAGAACGCCGAAGAAGACGAAGACGGAGAAGGCAAAGAAAAAGTGACAAGGAATATGAACCGTAGCCTATAATTTCATTATAATCCGCCCAGTGGCTTCGTTTTCGATAAGAAGGCATTGTCAGTTCTGCGTTCATTGAAATCAGAAATTTCGCGCAATATTCACAGTTTCTTAATTTACTACAGTCGACTCTCTCTAATATCAACCTCACGGGACCGGCCAATTTCGTTGATATATGCGGGGTTGGATATCATAGTAATAGAGGGTGATAGGGGTTAATGGCGTCATCAGTAATATTAACATACGATACTCGTGTTTAAACTTTATTTATAATAAATCCTCTTTCTTTCTTTCTTTCTCCATATTAATATATTCAATCATTTATTATATAATGCGATGGCACATGAAATGTTTACAAAAATATTAACTGTCATTTCTTATGTTCAATTTGTCCACTTTAGCAATATACTTTAGTACACAATAGGACGCAATCATATTATAAAGAGACATTGCGTAGTAAATACGTAATATTGTTTAAATTTTAAAATACTAACTAGTGAAAATAATACATGACGCATAAGTAAATAGTTTACCTCGGCATAATATATATTATGTGTCTCGTCTGTCGTTTCAAGTAGAATCAATTTAACGTCTTCAAGAGTAGGTAGACCATACAAGTGTCCGCTTCCATCTCCCCTAATATCAACACAATCTCGTGGAATCCATTCCAAATAGGCGTCATTTGGTGAGTTTGTTTGTAGTTGAGATTTCTTAATAAAGTCATCGAGTTGTTGATTGTTGCTAGTCCACCCATCGGATAATTGTTATAATTACAAATGCACATCGGAGTATTCACATGTGGAGCAGAAGCCATATCGAGAATAACAATGATAAAAGAGTTTATCATGTAATAGCTGTTATTATAGTTGGTGAATCTCTTTATGCGGTTGTGTTGCGTTCCTTAAGCCATACAGAATATCGTCTAAAGTTATTGTCATTGTTATTGTACTTGTGTGTTGGAAGTGAGTATATTCTGGCCAACTCACTCACAAGTGTTGGTGTGCATGCTTCACTACTTCCAAGTAACAGCAACATAATTTCATACTCATAACCATTATGTTTGCGAATAGCGCAGTAAACGTTGTCAATTTGAGTCGGCTTTACATAGGTAATTTCCTCGTAAAGTATCCATTCAAGTTTATTGTATCCGCCCGCATAATCGGATTGAACCAAATCATCTATTGCTGGATTATTAACAGTTTCTGATGCCAACGACATAGTAACAGGTTGAATTTAAAAGAATTCAAGTTGAAACAAATGTTCGTTCTTCAATGTGTTACATCGCACATCCGCAGGTACATCGTTTCACGCATATTGTATTACCATTACAGATTTTTGTTTGTCAAGTCGCTCTTTTTCCCTTCTTATTTACTTACATTACGTTCGTACATCTTCCCAGGGCAAGAGGTGTTTTATCATCTAATACTTTATCTTCATTGTTCTTGTCATGCTAAAGTAATATGCTATAAGAGTATGACTGAGCCTTTTGCCAAATTCAAGCACTTGGGGGGCAATGTAGCATAAACGCTTATATATAATAGTAATTAGTATACAAGTATATCACACGAATGTATCGACACGTTTTTAAAAATAGAATACATTTCCTTTGTCTGAATTCTCAATGTGCCAGTTTTTAATGGTAGGGCACAGAATCAATTTCAATAATGTAATAAAAGGAGCAGCTTTGTTCATTAACAGTTTGATAGCTTACTTTATACTGTATTTCAAAAAAGTTACGCCAGCATAACGAAGAATAAATCAAAAAAAAAAATATTATTGGTCATAAACGAGGCTTGTTAACTGCCAATTATTGAGTACACATTTAGGGTCTTAAAGATATAATGCTTTTTGCCACCTCCATGAATACAACGCTCCGTTTTCCGCAATGCAACAGAATTTGCGAATTCCCATTCGTATTTATTTTCCCAAATGCAATTCACGTAATTTACTTAAAGGGCGATAGTTTAAAAAAAAAGATTATATATTAGTATCTTGGCATTTGACGATCTTTAGCAGCTATTCGGGCGACATCAGCGCATCAAAAGTCACTTTATGGATTGTGGACAAGGACAATCGATAATGTGACTGTTTGAGACTGTTATTGTGCACATCGAATTCAGTTAGAGTTTGTTTTTCTTATAGAGATTACTGGCCGCGTCGACCAATTTATTTACTACAATTTATCCTAGTGACATAATTTTAATCTGCGATAAATTAGGGAGGCCACGCATTATTATTATCGAATCGTAGCTAAATCATTAACCGAGTCGTCGATAGCCATCCGTTCTCCCGTGACAGTTGACATCTTGACTTGGTATGGTGGACGTTTATTTCTCATATTACGGTTACAAACATATTTTTTAATAAACGTGTGTATATTTTGGTCTACTAGATATTGATTTATATATCCAATACATTAATTGAATATAATATGTTAAATTGAGACATAATTACTATGTACGATTCTTTGTGCAATTAATAATTTTGGGTGTGGGCGATGTTTTTATCCAGGTAATTTATAATTGTTCCACTTCCTATAGTAATAGTTCCGCGTGCGCCATCCGGTATATATTTTTGTACATGAACAGATACAAAAATAGAAATTAACTTTAGTATTAGTATAATACATTAAACAGCACAGCAAATTGTCATAATATTTTCAAAATACCTGTGCACCTCTTATAGCATGCTGTTCAATCATCTCATACACCTGACCTCTTAGTCTCAATGCATTTGCATCATTTGGTTCCACCTTCAATGACTCGTTGAGATCAGTCAATGCAATATGATATTCTCCAAGATTCAAATAGAGAGCACCCCGTATTCTTAATGCATGTGCATTATTTGGTTTGATCTCTATTGATTTGTTGAGATCAATTAATGCCTTGTCATATTGTTTTAGTAATTTATAGACCTCTCCCCTTCTACTCAATGCATCTGCATCATTTGCCTCAGTCTCCAATGATTCATTAAGATTATTCAATTTATCACAATAAGTTAATCTCTTATAAACAGTCTCACAACATGGTCGCTGATTAGGGTCTTCATCCCAACATTCTGAGTAAAGATTAACATACTCTTCAGGTGTTCCGGGAAATGGAGAATCACGAAAGCCATTAAGTCTGTAGACAATAATATCAGTAACTTTAATACGTTCTCCGCATGGGACTTTTCCACTAGATATTTCCCACAATATTACACCGAGGCTAAACATATCGGATTTATTTCCACCCTTATATGAACTGTTCCTCAAAGATGCCGGATCCTTGTATGCTGGCGCGCCATCACCGTGTGATTTGGACATTGCTTGTTTCAAGACGCTTGACAAGCCAAAATCAGTAATCTTTGCAACTCCTGATTTAATAAGAATATTACTAGAAGACTATGTATTATTATATACAAACAGTCAATTAGCTAAACTTCGTGAGTGGTACGAATTCGGAAGACCCGATTAATATCTGATATATACCAAATCCTTGTGAATAATGTGCAGTTCATGCAAATACTTCAATCCATTGGTAATTTCTAAGGCCAACTTGTATTTGTCTTTCCAAGTCAAATCATCAAAGCATTTCTTTAAGTGTTCGCGCAGATTTCCACCGTCAGCCAGTTCAAAAATCATATGATATTTATCAAATTTGTCTACATTCATAAATTAGGTTAATATGGAATTGTATTGTTATAAGACAATCAAATTATCATACCCTTGTATAGACCTAAAAACTGAATAATGTTGGGATGATCTTTCGCTTCGTCGTGATGTTTCAGCTAAATAAAGCATGAATGTCAAGGGTTACTCATAGAGATATAAATGCGACAAACATGACAGAGGGCAATAGTAACCTCTTTGACGAATCGTCGATGCAAGTCTTCCTCGCAAACTCCATGTTCAGCCGGAAACAAAATCTTCACTGCAACAGTCATGCCAGAGAGAATGTTGGGCTTTCTGCCTCGGATTGACTTAGCAAGGCTTCCAATACCGCTCTTCTTCTTTATCGTTGCCTTATACATCACTCCAAACGCTCCTTGGCCGACATGTCGAGAATCTATTTTGATGTCATTTTCTCGACAGCAGTAGATTAAGCCTTCTCGAACGCTTGCGTCTAGCCATTCGTTGTAGGAATTATTAGATACCCGAGACATCGCTAAGAAAGTCCGATGAAAAACGTAACACAAAATGTAGGCGACTAATATATTGTGTGCAATGTGTGACCAACAAATTGACAAGTCAAAACTAATTTCAACAAAAGTAGTCTATAGCGATTGTCGGTTTATTTTTAATAAGAGCATTCCAATCGAAAGTAAAATAGTCACCACATGGTGCAAAGTTACGATCATGTACTCTTTTGTTTCTTGGGACTTAGTATTAATGATTTTGCAGAAATCGAACAAACGATTTTGTGTTTAATTTTCGAAAGTATACGAATATGCTAGCATGAGCTTGGGAGCAGTGGCTTTTGATTATAATAATATTTATGAAAAATAATGACGCAATTAGGAAGTCAAGCAACAAGATCTCCTACAAAACAAAGTTTGGAAAACCATTTTTGCGAAAGATACAAGATTCAAGAACGTCGAGAATGGACCGGACCGCAAAATGAAAATGACAAGGTTGAACTTTAATACTGTAATATGCAGTCAACTGAGAGCGTTCAACGTGCTCTCACTACAGCCTTGATAACGTTCCCGGTTCAATTAAGGTGTCAGTTAATGCCGAAGATACATTCACTTCTCTGGATGGCTAACGTACATCACGCTAAAGTACTGAAAATAGAAAGTTTTATCGTTTAGGCGATTATTTCTGTCGATTTAATCTTTCGTTAACGAAACAATCTTTCGGCAAAGGAATATAATCAAGAAGGGCAATTTTTTGATTGGAAGCATTTCCAAAACGTTCTTTTGAAAGAGTATAACTCAATGTGTAGACAATGAATTACATTATTTACTATGAGCAATTGATATTTAAATATGAACTTTTAGAAGTACTATTGCCCACATGATGGCAAGGCGGCAACGACGACAATTTTTAGCTATAAGGTTATTACGATCCTTATACGCGTTTTCCGAGTTTAGCAACAAATCTTGTATTATCATAACGGAATTTGATGCGTTAAACGTAAACCATAATGGAGTTGAGTGATTGATTAGAAGAGGATTGTTTAGCCAGCCTTAATCGACAGTGAGGAAAGAGTGTCTATGCAAGCACGGTAAACTGTAAAGTAAGACACACATATAATGTATTTTTCCTGTTTACTTATAGCTTGTACTAAACCTTGACTTTTGCTTTTGTTAATCTTGAATTATGAATGTTGCTTTTCATGTCAATGGGTGAACGGATAGAATACCATGAAAAAAAGAAATTCAACACTTTAGTGCAAACTCCACATACGCATACAATTTCGCCTGTTCAGCAGTCTGTGCTGCAAATTGGAGATGTTAATTTTTCATTAATTTTACATCAGATAAGGAGACTAGCATGTCACATGTTGAGTCTCGTGATTTGCACAAACTATGAAACTATCAAGTTCATACTAATTGCAAAGACCTTAAGATAATGATGTCATCATACCGTCGTTACTATATTAATACTAATGTTACTACCCTATATTGGTAGGCATGCTACAACAAAAAAAGGCAATGTCATAGAATGATTTCACGGGCTCAGAACTGTTAAACGTATCGTATTCCCTTTATATTCGAAAGAAATAGATCTGCGCGAGATAAAGTTGAATGAGTTTTCTGTTAAATGAGAAAACTATCCAATGTATTTGCTCGCCGACAGATACCCCTTTTCTAGTGGACTTAAGCTATTACAAAGGTTATGTATCCCGGATCTACGTTCCAATTTTATAGCAAACGTTCCGAAGTCTTTGTCTGTTTCAATGCCACATAACGATCACGTGAGAATGACAAACTAACTGTGTGCTATTAACATATGCATGGGTTAATTATTAAATTTTCTGTCCCTATACTTCATTGGACCAATCCAAATGAAGGCTAACCCCTTGTATACTTTGAGTCTTTTTGACTTCACAACGAGTTAAGTCTACCATGTTTTTAAGACATGTAGTACGATGGTCATTCTTTCCCAACAGAACAAACAGGAAGAGATAAGCAAGAGTCGGGTACATTGAATAATAAATTGATAACAGTTATAATAATAATAATAATAATAAGAACAACAACAACAATAATAATAACGATGATGATAACGATGATAATAATAATAATTAAGATGCAAATAATAGTTAGTAACAATAATAATAATATTCATAATAATAATCCCAATACAGCAATAATAACAACAAATAAAAGCAACACCGGAACAACAGAAATGACATCGTCAACAGAAATGACAATAGCAGTAAACAATATCATCAAATTCGATTATTAAACTTCTCCGCTATTTTGGAAACTAACAGATGGATAACCTTCCATTTATAGATAAATGAATATCTTTGTTTCTCTCCCCACTTTATAAAGTTCGTACTTACACTTTTGACATTGCGGTCATTGTACAAGATCTGGACCCAATATCGTTATCTCAAACAAGTAGTATAAAACCTAACACGGACTATGTATTACAATCGAGTAAACTTTAATGCGAAATAAGTTTTCAAGTACAATACGGGTCCAGAGACATTTCTCCAATAGATTGATGATCTGTCATTATCTGTTCTTATGTCATTCGGCGCCCACTAAACTCTTAGCATTATCTGTTGTAATATCGGCATTCCTTTTCACTCCCACCCGCCTTTTTTTTTTCCCAGTGTAAAACCGTATCACCATCCTGCCCCAATGTTAATCCTTGCCCCCCAAATGTTTTTGTAATTGTTTTTTTTTGTCAATTGGGCGGGAAAAAAAATAGGTAGATGGCGAATGTTTAGATTTTCATTACATATCTATTGACGTGAGACTGGCCTCCCAATACATCCCCCCCTCCCCACTCTCAATGCGCCAAGTTTTAATAGATTTGTTGTTGTTGTTGTTGTTATGAAATATTTTGACAGGTGACCACTGACAGATTACTATTGTGCTACAATGTGGAGATTGCCTGATTTGTGGGTGAGAGAATGCCTCGTCATATATGTATGGTTAGGGAAAACGGAGAGGTAATACTCGTACTAGTGAAACCATTTTTCTGATAAAGAATGCAAAAAATTCTCCCCATACAATATAACTGATTCTGAACAAACTCCCGTCGCACATGAACTTTCTCTTACGTTAACTTAAATATATAAATGGACTTGCGATAGTAAACTCTCCAATAATACTTTATCAATGACAAGTTTCAACAAGTTTAGCCCAAAAAAAGTTGAAAGCGAACCTGTCACGTGGTAAGATGTCTGATTGTGTGACGATCACATCTTCCCATTGCTGCATTGCCGTGAAAAAAAAAAAGGAAAAAAAAAAGAATAGAGCCCTTCGTTTACCATGACGGAAATGTCGATATTACGATGATATGGTGATGCAAACATTTTCAGAGGAACAAAAAAGCATTCGAATTCAACTTGTTTACTTTAGGGAATAGGGCGGGATAACGGGCCACGCTATACAGGATGGCAGCAAAAGGGAGGCAGGGGCCATCTTTTAATGCAAAAGCCACAACTGATTGCGAGGTTCACTTTTTATCTGGTCACGCCCCATCTGATAGGATGTGCTATAATTGTCGATTTGTATTGTCAGCTGAACCTATCAGAGACAAGTGTCAAATGCAAGGGTAAAATCAGTAAGGGAGGGAGAGTATCAGGGAGAAGGTGTTGATGTAAAAGAAATTAAACAAGACTTAATACTAATATTAAGTCAGTACATAGTTTAATAATATACAGCAGTTGATTTAATAGGTGGTAAATGATATGGTAATATATTACATTATTATGCATACATAATAATTATTTTTACCAATTGTATATTTTAAGTGAAAATATTGTTTAAAGCCTCGTTGCTGCAGCGTCGCCGTACACAAAAGCAGTCTCTCTCCAAAAGTAGACATATTCAATGCAAAGACAATAGATGTTGGAACAGAGTATGAAACATGAAAATAGAATGCTCTGTGAATGAGCGCTAAATAACATTGTCAAGAGAATTACTGTGCAGTGCACCTGCAACTTTCTTTCTTCTCATGATAAATAGTAATAATAGTTCCGCTGTCATTTATTACGTATATAGACTGCGCTTGTAACTCCGTTTTACCTCATTCCCATGCGCTGCAACTACCATTCTCATGTGCACTGCGCCGTTTCTCTATTGTACTAAGGCGCAATTCATTGTCTTATTAATCTGTCTCGGGTGTTGATATTCAAGTGACTTGTTTGGTATATCACTGTGCACACGATCGCTTTGAAGGGGGCCTTGAACAAAAAGTTAGTCTATGCGTATACTGTATTCGCTTTTTTTCCCTAATAAAACAATATAAATACATTCATACATACATATCAATATACACTGTACATATTATAAATATTTCCAGTTTACATATCGTTGTACATGTAGAAAATGGACTAATCAGGTTCACCTGAACTATCGCCAATGAACGAATCGCAGTACGCCCAATCCCTTTGGTCATTGGCTGTTAATATTGTTCACACCAATTCTTGCAGAGTATAGCTCGAGGGCCATAATGCAAAGAAAACATTCACAATGACCGATTAGACTGTATAATCAGCACAATGACTACATGTTCAATACATTCTTTTCATTTTCTCTGTTCCTCTCCTCGGAAATTCTACATATTGACATTTCCCCCCCATTCAAACCATCCATCACTTGACACGCGCTGTGCAACCACATCGGCGTTGAGAATCATTTGAAATAGCAATCTTTATAATATACTATTGAAACATCAAATGGACTGTATGTATATTTACATTGATTACAATAATAATTATCGTATTCGGGCTTGCTGATTGTCAACCAATCATGAGCGATTTGTCCATCGCAATGCTCAAAGTGGGACAAGTAACACTGCAATCCCTCGCCTTTTCCCTACACATCCATCTTAATTGCCGCCCTTTCATCAACATATTACAATAATATATAAATTATTACTTTATTAAATATACATCACATATGTACAATCTATCACATATATACAATCTATCACATATATACAACCAAAAATCGCCACTCTTTTCACCTTTCAACCAACTCGGCACTTTTGCAAACCTTACTCTATTCTAAACAAAAACTCTCAGTGTTTGCCGTTGCTGTTGCTGCTGCTACTCTTGACGAAGTTAGCATAGCAATAAAAGAAACTTTACAGACAAGTAATAATATAGAGAACAACAGCGAGAGATAAAAAAAGGAATATTTTAATATTTATACATATAAAGCAAATACTATATACATTATTAACATATTACAATAGTAGACAGCGACAAATAACTATCGACATTACAACTACTTTTTTCTTCCAAAGACTTTCTAACTACTCTTAAAAGAAATAATGTCTCTACAACACCTCGAATTCGAGATTATTCATGCGACTGGTTGGGACGATAACTACCCGCCAGAGCAATTGGTGCCAAAAGATAAAATAAGCGATAGCAACAACACTGTCAAACATGGAAAGGGATGGCAGTCACCAAGGTACGTGTAGTCTTTGCACTTACAAACAAGAACATCGCATGGATTACTACCAGTCATGCTGCCATGTTATTGAACGTTAGTGAATTGAAAAGTTTAATTAAGAGTTTTTGCACGACATTAGAATTAAATCAGCATTATTACCAAACCCATTTATTGACTCGTTTTGTCCAAGAACAAAAACTACGCAATGCTTGATTCACTTTCAAAAAATTCACAAATCAACCTCCAACCATTTCATTATTGTTTAACAGATTCTGTACATATCCACAAGAAATAATACTCCGCATACGTGACGGTCCAGCCAGAATACGCAAACTCCAAATACTCTCCCACCATTACAAAATAGCGCAGAAACTAGACATATACGTTGGCGCAATTCAGCGAAGAAAAGAAATGGTATCACCATCACAAAACTCATTCAAAGAAGACAATGCGACCGTTGCTGATACGACTGCCATTATCACTGCCGCCACTATCGAATCAGATGAACCAATTATCATCAACGACGATCAACAAACGCAAACCGAGTTGTCAAGAGAAGATCTGTCTTGGGATCAAATGCCCAAGATCGTAGATAATGACTCTGATGGTGAAGGAATTAGTCAAGGAAGAGATGACGAAGAGGAGGAATATCATATCGTCAGAATGGCTGACGCTCCCTACATCCACTTTAGGAGACTCGGGTATGTGAAAGGAAAAATTGCCCGTGTGTCGGATCTTGGTTATTGTTTTTCTTTTTCCTTTCGGGTCAAAAAACCAAAAAAATGTATTAAGTAATATCACATGTAATGAAGAGTCGACCATATATGTATATGGCGCTATATGTCATATCATTCTGTAACACGTTATAAATTTACGATCAACGAGGCGCCCGCCTTTTTATTACCATAAATAGAACTGTTTATACCGCCTTTCCAAAATTAACTAAACGATCTACGTTATGAATGCACCCCCTTTTTTACCTATTTAAGTAATCATATGAAAATTAACATTCCAATTCTCTCAATTCTAGATACTGTGCATTGGATAGCAATGAACGGGCCAATTATAAGGCACGAGAGCTGAAATCTGTTCGATTGGATGCTACCGGGGAATACATCAGACTCGTTGCAAGACGTTTTCATTCAAACCATTTGAATCAATATAACCAGGTAGGCAAAGTTTACAAGAGGAAAAGTGTGTTGTTATTGAGCTTCATGTAACTAATGATGATGAATCAATAGGTTGGAGTTGTTGGTATTACACTTATGGGTGAGAGAGTAGATGACTGTCTCGATGGCGAAAGTAGAATCATCCCAATCGAGGTAAACACTTGTGCGACAATAAAATCTTGAGATTAATGTCTTGCTCTTTCACAACACTTGTTCTAACATGTATCCCTTGTTCACGTTTAGAATGCGGATGATGATCCTTCATCCCGTGTAGCATCGCCTGAATCATGCGTAGTTCCTATACTTCAAGCCTCTGTTCCTCCCTCTCCCACACTCTCAGACCCACCCAAAGAAGATGATGTTGTCAATTTTGAAGACGGTAATCCGTTCCACAGTCCAAACTTTTTGCAGAATACAGAAGACATGACAAAATTGTTGGAGGCTTTTAGCAGGGCTAAAGAAACAGCTGTGAAAGGTAAAGAAGAAGCAAAAAGAGTACGGGGTGATTGCCCGAGATGCAGAATATCAATTACATTGTGTATTACAGGCATTAAATGATCTTTGTTTAAACTTGTAGTTGAAGATTTCTATTTTGCCAAGATTTTAAAGACCTCAATGACTATTATGGAAAAGGGCGCAGAAGAAATCATGAAATTGGATGCTCTGAAAAAGCAAGTTGTCAAAGAAGAAGACTATGACAGCGCAGCCAGATACAAGGCATGTACCCCCTCCCCACTCTTCCCCAACAGTAATGTTTTTCAGTTATTCTAATTCTTCTCACCTCATCTTGCAGAGTCAAATCGAGGCAATAAAATCTACTGTTCGTGACAAGATAATCGATGAAGGAATCGAAGTCGACGAAAACGGTGAAGTAATACTCATCGATCCAGACATTGCCGACATAGTCGGTCTGGCCGATACACGACCAACTCCATCCGAATCGCAGACCCACTCTCCACGTGGGTCACTTTCCAATGGTAAAGCATCTCCTCGTGACACACCAAACACGTCGCCCCGAAGTTCATTGTCGGGCAAACACAACTCAAGTGGAATGACACGAACAGCTTCGTCTCATTCTATGACGAGGAATGCATCGAACGGTTCGGCAATGGTGTCAAGGACAGACGGAGATGACTATCCGTATCAATTGAATGGACATGACGAACTTGCAGCAGGTAACATGCAACGAAGCATGTCACGGAAACGGTCACCTTCTCCCTTGAATCTCTCAAAAAGCCGTACCAACAGCAACGCATCAAATTCCAATCGTCATGCAAGCGCGATAAACAAACATGATCTCGACGACACTTTTGGTACGTCTGCAAATTCGAGCGCTCAAGTTAGCCCAGTGTCGTCTGAAAAGACCCATTCCTGGACAGCAGTCGAGGATGAGCGACCTCTTCCGGCGTTGGAAAAAGTCAAACCGCCCGTTATGCCCTTGCCGTTTGAAGATGAACTGGTGGATAATGAACCGGAAGAATTGTCTGATTTGGCCAAGTCGGCTTTCGCTTGGTCGATCGATGTCTTTGGAGATCGAGTTATTTCGTGCTTGCTATCCAAAAAGTTCAAGCTTCGCGAGTCTGCACTTTTTGAGGTTACTCGATTGATTGATATCGAGAAAGGCGTCGGACTTACAATTGACGAGAAGATTGACAAGGTAAAATTTGAAAACCCCGTTTATATCCAAAAAAAAAATTTAAATATTTTTTTCTGTTAATACTAATAATGTCTAATTAACGTTTAGTTGGCTCTCATAAAAGCTGCCTTCCAAGTAATGGAGGAAGGGTTAAGTGATACTCGTGAAAAGTTAATCCTTCAGTCAATTAAGCTTTGGGATGCAATAACAAAGTTCTGTGTCCTCCACAAGACACCAAATTCGGCTACATACAAAACAGTGGAGCAAACGTATCCGAAACTCTTTGCAAAAATCGCAGATGGTAATCCTCGACTCAAGCAAGCTGCATCAGACTTGTTTGTAATGCTCTGCACAAACTATCGAACTCCAAATCAAATGCTCATGTCTCATGTATTGAAGCCGGCTCTTACTCAGACGCAGCCCCCGAAACAAGCCAAGGCTAAAATCGAATTAGTCATGCGATTGGTGGACGAATTTGGTGTTGCGCTAGTTCCAAAAGGAAAGTTTGATAAGGATTCCGCCATTAGTTTGGAAGGCGTCATGGAAGTAGCGGTTTCTTATTTGAATCATAGTAATGGCGACGTACGAGATAGTGCCACGAAACTCGCCGCTCGAGTATGCAGGTATACCGAGAAAGAGAACGTTGAAAAGTATCTCGATGGAGTAAAGCCGTTGTTATTAGAAACCATATGGAAACTAGTCGAAGATCAGGGACCCAATCGTCGGCGTAGACCGCGACAAGCACAAATAGCACCACCAACCATGTTCGAGTTGGACGAAGCCCTACTTGAAAAGCCTCTTGCCAAGCGTGGTACTGTATCTCGGTTACAACAGCAACTAATGGAAGCTCGTGCCATGGTAAACAACGTAAACCACTTTGTCCAAGACGATTATGATGCATACTTGGCAAACAGCACGAAATTATTCAGACACGAATATCCAGACGAGGTCCAAAAACCGCCAGCCGCTGTGGAAAGCGCACCAGTTGAACCAAAAGTCGCACCACAGGAAGTCGAAAAGGTTGCCCCAGAGAAGAAATCTTCTAGCGCCAAGACTGCCAAGAGCACCAAGAGTGCACCCGCTGCGAAAAAGACGGTCGTCAAGAAAAAAGTTGATAGTAGTAAGAGCACTGTTCAGTCAAAGACTAGTTCCAAGTCAAGCGTGAGTGCTCGTGGTACTGCCTCTAAAACCCCGTCACGTCGTGGGTCTGCAGGAGAAAAGTCATCAAGCAGGCCTTCAACAAAGACGAGTATGTATTATTTTTAATTTGTAGAGAGTCGGCAAGATATTTGTTTTATATACGAACATGTATTTATTGTATACAAAAAAATTTTATTTTTTTTATTTCATAGCAAATGGTAAAAGCGGCGATTCTACATCAAAGGCATCGGAAGACGCGGGGGAAGATGTTAAAGCTGATGGGTATGAATAGCTACATGATGAAACTCTAATGTATAAACTGTGTAGTGAAATGTGAATAGTAAATTAACGTTTTAACAACACTTTCTTCAGATTCTGCATATTCTGTGATGAACAGAACGATGATTTTACTGAAGAGAACTTGATGACGCACTATTGGAACGACTGTCCGGTTCTTACAAAGTGTCCACTTTGTAATATTGTATGTATATGCGCTCAACATCAATAAATTTCATTACGAAAACATTATTGATTACTTGATTGCTAATCATTCCTTCTTTTCGATAGATCCTTGAGATATCAACCCTTGACGATCACATGCTCACAGACTGTGACAAATCCAAATTTGTAAAACAATGCCCACGATGTCGGGAGGTAATTCCGGCAGACAGTTATCTTGAGCACATAGCCAAACAGACATGTATGCTCATTCCACCTCAGATTGTTCGTTGTCCACTTTGTAAAACGGTGGTCCGACCAGCTACTGAAGCTGGATGGAAGGCACATCTGCTAGACGAAGAAGGATGTCCCAAGAACATAAGAAAAAGCACACCAACAGAGAAGAAGCTTGATAAAGTAGACGAGACATCAAAGGAGAAGAAAGATAGAAGTAAGGCTAGCCCAGTTGGAGGGAGTAAAACGAGTAGCAGTAGTGTGAAGGCACCCACCAGAAAAAGTAGTGGAGTTATCGGAAAGGACAAGGCGAGGAAACCCTCCGCGAAAGGTGGGAAGTTGAAGAGTGGGGTGTAAAAGGTGGATTGATAAATGAAGTAATGAAATTGGACATTATAATAATACTGTGAAACCAAAAAATGAACATTTTTGAATTATGCTAGTGGAGATATATGATTTATATCTGGAGGTTCATGTTTCCCATCCTAATTGGGTTCATGAAATTCATTTTTGAAATTTTACTACTTATTCATTCTGTATTATTTATCAATGCATTGTACAAGTATTTGAACGTGGTGATTGTGTGTATAAAATATTAGATATTATTATGTATGGTAATTAGATATATTATATAACAAAGACCACGCATAATAAAAGGAGAGTCTGCGTAACGTTGAATTTATTGAATGACTTGTCGCCCACCCCCCGAAACTGATAAAGGATACAATGGTGAATGCATTTACACTTGATAATCACAAGGTTATTAACGCAGTCATTTTATTTTACATGACGCGCAAAATGATGGATAAGCAAATTCCCTACGATAATCATTGGATACATCGCTTATCAAATTTTCCCCGTCGCTGGAATTTCCCGGCCTAGATACAAATGCCTAATACAACAACACAGCGACTCGTCACTGTCATCAAGATACGTTCTTAACGTCCTAGTTTACTTACCGATCATAGGCAAAAACTTTACAATTTTTCATACCACTGATGTTAAAATACGCGAGTCTGTTTTCAGTAGTCTTGAGACACAGGTTCCACGTCTAAACAAACAGCACAAACATATAGATGAATTGATGCCCTCATTATACTTTCATTAACGATATGTTTACACTATAATATTCTTACGTTTACATAAAAGTATTTTAATGTCTTTGGGTTTAACACATATTTTGTGCAATTAGGCCATTATCGCAGTGACGTCATATCAAACACTTGGGATATCAGTCGAAGCTAATTGGAAAGAATTCGTTACCATTTGATACAAAGCGTGAAAATAGTTCTGAATGGTCTTATTATAAGCTCGGATACTTTTGACTTGGATTTCCGTAGAACGGAAGATGATGAGGACGATACTGAACAAGAAATCAGCCATTTTCGGAGCAAGTTGTAAGAGATTCCATAAACTACTCACATTTTTATTCGATGCGAAGTAATTCTAAAAGGAATTGTTCGTTTCAATGCCGAAGCGCATATTGATTTTTCTTGTCGAACGAAAGGAAGTGTGATCGCTTTCTAAAAAGGAATGTAAATCACTGATATTAACTTGCTTTATCTCGGCTAAATCACCAGTTTTTTCACCAATTGCTCCCGAAACTCCACTCCCAAATTGAACTTCACAATTAGCAGCATTAACAATTGTCGAACACCCATGATCCCCAAAATTAGTTATATTACCGTTTTTTACTTCGGCATTATCAGTTTGAATATTATGGTTCAGGATAATTGTTAGACTTGTTGTTATAATTGTTAACAAGGAATTGTGTTGTTATTACGCCAGATTTTATCGTAAATAATAAAAACTTGTTTGCATTCCACCTTTTTAACGAACGTCTAAGAATGTCTAGATATACTCTATATATGTTGAAACTAATGGACACATTGAAATTGCCAGAATTCAACCGTTGTTCATATACACGTTATTATTTAAACAACTCTAAAATTTGCCGTTAATTTTGTTAATAAGTTATTTGCAAATAACGTTTAAATGAGGAATAATGTTAAATTGTTGCGCGACTACCTAAATTATGAAGCGTTAAATGACTGCTATAGTTATAACAACCCATAATATTTAAAAGAGCGGTTGGAAATATACGAAAATTTACATTAAGCCCCCCATTATTGCAGCTCTCTTAAATGGATAAACAAATAAATCACGTTTAGACAATACTTGTAATTTATTCAAGTGCAGAAATACAGTAATGTGCAGAAATATTCTACTGCTTCTAATTTGGAGCAGGAATGATCAGACATTTGAAAAATTTCCTACGCGCAGTGCATCATCAGCCCGTTGGATGCCTCCAGCAAATCTGACAAACATTAACATAACAAAACCGAGTGCCGTTTATTTGGAACATAAACTTCAAAAATTCATATCTTCACATGTTTCTAATCAATTTATAATCTTTTCGCTTGCCAAATTTGCATCTTTATGTTTTTTTTTTAATATTGGTCAATATTTGGCAATAAACGCGCATGATGTCAATATTAGTAGTAATTACAGTAATTTGGCAACAATTATATTTATGACGTAAAAAATTATGACCTAAAATTGGGTATGGCATATTAATATATTGTATTTCGAGGTAAAGTATTTGAGTGTACAGATTATTGAAATTTGTTATATACTACATTTGATTATTTCTGACCCGAATTAAAAGAAATAGGATACTTGTAATTTTACAAACATAATATTTACTACATATTGTTTTTACTACAAGTTTCATATTCATCACACGGTTTTAGCAAAATATGAAACCAAAATCATTTATATTAATATACCTTTTACAAACCGCGTGTTTTGACAAGTTACTAAAAAATAAAAATTAATGGTGCAGCAAACTTTATCGAATACACACCGAATGTTTGTATGAACACTACAGTTTACGTTTAGCCTGTTTTGTGTCACAATATTAATATAATCATGAATATCATTCAAGCTTTACTTGGTTAAAATTGCGAGTGATTTGTTTTAGCAACAGTTTGGTATATGTCCGAAACAAGGATTGTACTATCGCCATTAATATCGTGTAGTCAGTCTCCTTCTTCAGTATTAGCATGCGTAAAAAGTAAGTTGATCATTTACATTCACGTGTTGCTACACCATAATTGAATCACACTTTCTGACCCCATGCTCTTGAAAATACCCATTTAGCACCAATCGTTTTCAAATACTGAATTGCTGACTCGTAAATTGCATCGTATTCTTCTTCTGACACCTGCATCAATGGTATGATGGGAGTTTTGAACAACTTCCAGATCTCTTGAAAGTCTTTTACTCCCTTTGAATACAGAGTTATTATATAATGAGTCGTTATCTTATACAGTATCCATCATAACACAGAATTAATACTCACCATGTCGGCCACCGTCTCTCCCATAGGTCCCACCGGAAGACGTTTTTCCAGGCAATTGATATTATTATAACGATTACCTTCTTCCAGAAATCCTTTGACTTCGCCTGCAATATTAAAATATAAATTTGTTGCGTCACATAGATCAACCACTAGGGAAAATGAATAAACATTAATGTGAGTTTTGAGTATCTTGAAAGCATTGCATTACTATTAAAACGCTTCTTCTGATCCACATCCTTCCCTCAACATACATGCTTTATTTATCAGGTCAACTTCCTTGGAATTGTCCTTGGAATTGCACTTTAGCACAATATCACACTCCATAAGCTCCACCCATCCAGTTGACTTGGCGATCCTCGTATACTCGGGAATAGCAATCTCTTTCCATTGACTCTTTGTATATCCCGCACCAAGAAATCTGGCAAACACATAGTCGAATGAATTGTCTTCAAAGGGTAAGCCATGGAGAACGTTGTGTGTTATAAATTCGACATTATCAGGTTGTTTATCCTTAAGGACTACCGGTGCCATGTCTATGCCGATGAAGTGGGAGTTGGGGTATTCTTCGGCCAACTCGAGAATCCAGATACCCGAGCCGCATCTTTATTTCGGAAAGGAATAACTATCACGGTCACTAATAATGTTAACGTAAAGCGATGTCGCTATATTTTTTGGCTTGTAATAGTTACGTAACCCAACGAAATAACACAAGCCTTTATTTTTCTTAATCGACCCACCCAATATCAAGCACTCTTGCACCACTCCTCAAAATCTGGTCGACAGGCGCCGCAAAATTCCCATTGAACCCATGCTTAATGTAAGCATGTTGCAAGTCCAATCTTTCTCTTTCTTTTGTATCATTTTGTAAGCTATATTTCGATTCCCTGCTGCTCATTTATACGTTACGATTGGTATAATAGATTGTGGCATGGGAGGTGAATTAGATATCAGCTTTGTGTGTGTGATACAAATATATAGATAATCTCCATTGAAGTTTATCGTACAGACTAGAAAACTCGGATGGCTTATATAGGATTAGCCATTTTAATCTATGTCAATGCCCTTTGTGTGCATTTAATGAGAAAGAATAGTTTTTCATTTTGAGCTAATGATGATAGCATTATGTTTGGCGAAAATTAAGACTACTCCTCACAGTGTTGTTCGCGACAAGCGATCGTCAGCACGGATTACAAAAAAGCTGCTAGAAGACGAAGTCTTTCGAATACCAAACAAATGTTTGTCCAAGGCGAAAAAAAAAGGCCCGATACAAATTAACAGCCAGGTATCGAAAGATAACAAAAGTCTATCAATTTTGGAAACAAAATTAATATATCAGAATTCAAGTTGAAATTAACATATGTTAAGGTAAACTCGAACAACGTTAGAGTATTAATAATGCTTGAGCACAAGTTTCCTTCGATTAATTAATAAAAATAAATTCTTAATTTCAGAAAAAAAAATCTAGCAATGAACTCGGCTTTATTTTATAAAACATTTTCACACTTGTTTCCCACGGTTAGCTCCACGTTCGCATATATCAATTTCCAACACTCGGAAAGAATTTCATTCTTCAACCATAAAACAATTTTGGGTATACTTTTCTGTGGAATTTAAACTATTGACTGTGTGTTGTGTATTCGAACTTGATTGACAGCAAAAGCTAGAATTGGTCAAAATAAATTTTTGATAGTTTAAAAACAACCGTAAGCGTCGCGGAATAACAATTGTTATGTTATTGCATAACATGTGCGCGATCGAAGACTTTGTTTTGCTACACTGTGTGAGCTTTGCCACCAAGAGTTTTTCTAACTACAGTAAGAACGTTTGTAGACGCGCGTGTACAAAGCACGCATATATTATAAGATTAACTGTCTACCGACATGACACTAAAATAATAAGAGAAGAATAAATATCAAAGAAAGCGTAGATTTCTAATAATGCTAACAATATTGTCGAATAAGTTTTATGCTATAATAGATTTTAATATCAAAACACACGTAAATACCGTAAACTATAGCCAAATCTGTCATAGGTTTGTTACTGCTGCAAGTAATACAACTATCGAGAAATTTCCCTCACTCACTCTTTTTCTTTGAAATAAAAGCCTGTGGTCACAACCTTATACAAACTCTCTCTCAACTCCTTACATTATTATTAAAAACTATTCTTTCTGACCATTTTCTCCGACGCATCCGTTTTTTGTCTTGAGAGAGTCACATTTTACATGTAGGTAGCTCCTAAAACCGACTCGGTCGTATACCTTCCTTTTTCATCAACACTACATAAACGCACAATAGTTTACCAGTTTCCCATGTGTCCATACTCTCCCGCATATTATTTCTTCTTACTGTATAAAAAAGACTATGGAGTTACAAGACCTATAAACTGCTATGTCTCAACAAAATAAAGTTCTTGTAACCTTTTGTCGATATTGTTCTTGAAGAAATTAAATTATTGCTATGCAAATGCGCGCCTGTTGCTAAAATTACGTAATTAATTACCTTGACTGTCGACTCGTGACATAATTATTTAGTCGCGCAACAGAAATATAGGCCCGAAGCCATAGTTTAATTACCAATACAATAGACTTGTATTTATAATTAATTATGACAAAGCCAAAAGTCTGCTGGATAACTAAAATTACATTTAAAGGACCGTTTGACAACTTGGTTTAATGTCTGATATTATGCCATGATAAATTAAAGTACTTAATATTAAGTAATTAACCCTCGTGACTTGAGATAGGAATGAGCAAATGGTTTGAAATTTTATTTGTAAAATCGAAACTACAGTTTTTTTCGACAGAAACTTTAAATTCACGTTTTTCTATCCGTTTGCATGATTTTTTTTGTCAAATTTATCTCTATATTTGGCAATAATAATGCACATTATATCAATCAATCTCATTATGTCCTACTATTACTTACGTTTTGCAATAATAAGAAATGCGTTTGTAAACTAAATTTGGAAAAGTGTCGAGATACAATTTTTTGAATTTATGACCAAAACGTGCACGTGCTATGATATATCGGGTAGTAAAATATTTGACATTTAAAATTTTTTTAATCGAGCTCAATTATGGGGGTCAATCACTTGTTGCGCGTTACTTATACTTGCTCTGCAAAATTGTAAGGTGCATTTTTGCGACTTTATATGAGTTGTTGATATTATTATAACTTTCATTTTTGAACGAAATTGTGAAAACTTTGATTACATTAAATGTCCTATAGTGAAAGACTGTAAAGTTATCGACGCGTTTATTATGCTAAAAATAAAATTAAATAAATTGGGAGTACGATATCTATAGAGATACCCATTGTAGTCTTGTCTCCAGACCTGTTGCAATTCAACACAGCTCCACCTGGTGATAACGCTTTCGCTTTTTCTATTTTAAACCGTACACGTCATGTCTGAATTAAGAAAAGGAATGAATGAAATAAGCTTGCGTCTGGGTAAGTTTGGTGAGCGAAGTACCACTCCATGTTCGCTGTCCGATCCACCCGTCGAAGTTGTGTCGTCGAACTGTTGCTCATAAACATGTCGATCCTTTGGTCGTCTCTTCTCTCAATGACATAGTATGATCGTGATAACATGGTTAAGTTTATATGCGGCTGTAAGGGAGAGCGAGAATATCCGGCTAACATTCATGGTGTGTCTGAAGTCAATGCGGAGTCCGCCTTCCTTGTATATGGCTTTAACTTTCCGAACCGTTTATTCTTGAATTCAGTTATTGCCTTTAATCCCGACGTATACGTCATGGTAATAAATTACAATTTAATCAAAATCATAACTGACAACGACAATATCGGTCAGGCGGTTTGCAGCCTAACATGACATAGCGAGCGTATCGCGCTTGATTTCATTCTTAGTCCAGTATTGCACCACCAAAAGATTGCATCTTGCAGGATTAAAATCATGTTCTTCACATGTCTGATAAACGGGAGCCGTTCACTTGCCCGACAGTTACTTGCCCGAGACAGTTACTTGCCCGACAGTCATTTGCCCGACAAATATTTACCAGCATTATTTCAAATTTATCCTTTTTTGGTAAATTTTGTCGGGCAAATGATTGTCGGGCAAGTGACTGTCGGGCAAATGACCCGGACCCCTGATAAACACGGTTTGCGACCCGACCTCAAACCCAGCACACCAATCTATTCTTCCATTGTTGTTAAGGTCAATGTCAGCTTTTTTTCTTGTCATACCAACAAGCGAAGCAAATTAGAAATATTTTCTTCTCTTCTCGTGCTTTTATCTGTCATTATTCCGTAAGTAAAAAAACACAATTCTTTGTCAACATTAAGGCTCTCACAAACCCGTAATTGTGTTTCAAACGAGATAGCGTGCTCGTTAAAATACATTCGTCAGGCGCCTTTTCCTGTTAAAAATGCTTGAAATTATTTTTGTGTAGTCTGCTGTCGACGAAACCGAGGCAACAGCTGTGTTACTGAGTTCAGTAACCAGCCGAATAAACTACGTTTTTATTTACCTTTTCGGCCTCTTGTCTAAATTGTTTCGAAATTTTTGAAGGGATTTTTGTAAGCGAGCGGATGCAAAAATTTGTACTTACTTTTTCCTTTTGTAATTTCTATTTTCTCTTTTTAATAAAGCTTGCTGTTTCAATTTCAATGTGGACAAAGTGCTATATAGATCCAGAAGCACTTTTAGATGTTTGGGAAAACAAATTTAATCGTTGGCTTTCTGAACTTTCAAACACAAATGAAGAGGTATAGAATAATAAAAACTTTGTTTATTTCAAACACCTGATGTCAACATATCTCATATAATAAATGTTTAAACATATTAATATTAAAGGAGATACGGATAGTAAGTTGCGCTAATGAAAATACTTACAATTGCGCGAAAATGCTGCCAACGGCTCATCAGGATCAGCGAACTGTTGCACGAGCACACGTACCATCCCTACACAGCGCAGATGAGAAATGGATTATGTCAGCTAGGGTACTCTTCAGGTATACTCAGCATCCAATATTCAACTAGTAATTTTGAATTAATCGAGCCAGACATACATTATCCAGAGCTAAATGACATTCCTAACAAGAGTGTAACATTGCGTAAAGCTGCCTCGGCTCAAAGCTTAGTAAATTTAATAAAAATTAGATGTAACTGCAAAACTAAATGCACAAGCAATCGATGTGTTTGTTACAAAGCTTCAGTTAGTTTTAGTTTTAATTGTCATGTTTGTAATGGAAAATGTGATAATTTTATTAACATGTTTGGGGTTTTACGCATTTAATTATTAAATTCAAAAACATTAATACAAATATTATAGTAACAATATCAGTTAGCTTTAATATTAATTACTTTAATAAATATCGATTATAATACTGTTACTAATTATACTATTCCGATCTGACATACTAATACAATACCACTATTACTATCCGATTAAAGTACCATCCCGTGCATAGTAAGTACCTGGTTTTGTAAAATAATACTGGTACTTTAGTCCGAGAAATACGGCAGTTGTCAAACAGTAGCTGACGTTACAAACTTTTACGGACTATTCGCTCAGCAATAATATCAGATTCTCTAGCTTGATATTGAGTCAATTGTTTTGCTGAGATGTTGTCGCAACGCTGCAGAATACTGTATCACAGCACCAAGTAAAAGCAATACACTTCGAATTCGCTTTATATTTTTTGGTAAGTTTGTGCAAAACAAGTTAAACAATTTAAATTAATAGAAAGCGGGAAGATGCTCGGATTTAATTTATTAATTTAGTTCTAAGACTATATTCCAACCCAAAAAAACATAGAGTCAAAAGTACAATATAATTTTATCAATTTTGGACAGGCTTAAAAAAGCCTGATTATTTAGATTAAACCGACTTTTAAGTAAATGCCTCATTGAAGTGAGGGACAATTCTCGCATATATGTTTTTAACAATATAAACACCGTCCTTGAAAAATTCGTCAATTTTGGTTATTCATCGAAATATTTATGTTTTGATTTTTGAAGATGGTGTCCCATCACAATCAGAACATCATTTATTTGTTTATACGCGCATCCCCTCTGTTTACTAAAATGTATGAAATATTTAATGGGACGATTATTTTTCGATTTGTATTAGTTCAAAATAAATACCCAAGCATTGGAGTCTATTTTTGGCATTATGAGTAAATTTTCAGATTTTAAAATTGCATCATTGTTAGAGTAAGATTACACTATTCAGACACACAGTTCCTGTTAAGGTAGATATAACTTTGTTCCGTTAAACAATGGAAATAGCAATTCATTGTGTTTGGTTGGTTTAACATTATACCCTGTTGTTACTTGTCCTATATAAAATGCAAAAATTGAGTAAACGGTATTCGATTGTTGGTTATTGCAAAGTTTTTATTATAGTAGTTCTTGACATAACAATAATATCGTTTGCAGAATAATAATATTGCAATATATGGATAAGTACATTTATGACATATAGTAGGTAAATGTTTCCAATTCAGTTTTCATTTCCTTTAGCCTACTGGTAGTTTTCTCCCAACTGTCGCGCTTTTCTGTCATAGCCGGATCTTCTTCCACTAGCTCTTTCGGTGTCAAATGCCTGTTCGCGTTTTCAGTATCGTCAACAAAAATGTCACTAGCCATAGAATTTTGCCAATTTTCCGA